>SJJU01002068.1:0-54605 GCA_012932125.1 Conopomorpha cramerella | reverse complement strand
TACGGTCGGTATCCCATGCTAGTCTGGGAAAATTAAAATAAACTAAATTAAACTAAATTCTGCAACTGCCTTTATTCCTGTCATGTCGTTGGAACCGACTATGAGATAAGGAGATTAAGTTTGCTATGAGCTAGCAACTTGTAACTGAAGACCCATATTGACATCATCATCAGTCCATACTTGTCCACTGCTGGACATAGGCCTCTCCAATTGCTCGCCAATATTGACATAATTCCATAACGACTGAACTAGCAACAGGTCCTATCTGATCTTAAAAGTTCATGCATTTTTTTAAACAAAGAGTACTATCTGACATAGTAATAGTAATCAAACTCGTATCATACTGACGGTTTAGATAGGACGTATTGCCAGTTCATAGTCGATGATATGCTAAATATAGCCGAAGGGTCCTTTTTATCCTAAGGTATGTCCACCCCCTTTTGTGGACTATGGACGAGGGTGTATGCATATAAAAAAAATACACATCACGCCTTTGTATGCTTACATGTATGTAAAATAGTATATAAGAGTAACTTACCTCAAAGACCGTCTAGCCCTGACCCCTCGATCAAAGGGTATAGCGGATCGGACCGGCGCGGGACGTCGTAGGTACTGGGCCATTGAAGAATCTGACTCCGAACGGTTCAAACTGTGGATAAAGACAAAATTGTTAGGGTTTTTTTTACTTATTTATTTATTAAATAAAACAATAAGTCTTACAGTACATTTCCAATTCGCGCTTATTGCTAGTTACACTGAAAAATAACTAAATCTAAAAATTTACAACTTATAACTATACATAGGTACTACTTAGAAATAAAACCTTACAACTAACACAAAAACAAAGAAGAATCTAATACTAACACATTATACTTACAAAAATAACATTTACATTTCAAAATTATTTACATTGAGAAAAGTGTCATATAATGGAACCAGTCTTGGCACAGAATTAAAAAAGATATCAGCTTCCTGGCAACTTGCGAGAAAATTGTTCATTTTCATTTAAATTTTGTGTGGTAAGTAAGTTGTAGATGGAATGACATCTGTCACCAGGCACAAGTCTGGAGAATAGGTACAATTCTTTGCTTTGAGCGATTATAAGCCCTAAGTGGTCCTGCAGCTCAGTAAGTTATTAAGTACATAGTACCATGAGTGTTACGGCTTTTTTTCGTATGATGGAGATACGTCGTCTGGAATTCTCTCATTGATGCTAGCCCAAATGAATTGATTTAGAGATTTGATATGTAGGTTCTTAGCGGCGTTTAGGGTTCCGTTAAGAATTGAGAAGGAGGATTTTACCGACCGAGGGAACCCTCCAGAGGACGGGCAGCAGCACCCTCTGTGATTTAAACCACAACACAAATGCGATCACAACCCGCCTGCCAAGCGTGGCGATTATTGGCATTTCCCCCTCAAATTATCACGGAAATCATTGGGGGAGGCCCTCGCCCAGCAGAGCTCGTCATGTGGCTGAATATGATGATGAGTTAGGAGACTAATAATATCACGTCTATACTTTGTCTTTCAAGAAGTGATGAGTATGAATGTGGAAGGATACAAGGGAACAGGGAGACCAAAGAAGGTATGTATGGATGGACTGTGTGAAAAACGATATGAGTGTAAATAAAATAAATATTTTACAACAACACCCATATTGCCTTCATCCCATGTTAAGTAGCTAAAGCACTTGTGTTATGGAAATCAGACAACGAGATATTGCGTATTTACTTATTTTTATTTTACTTTTTTCCATTTAAATACATGCTTATACAAATAAAACACCCAGACACGTCCAACAAGTACTTAAAAGCTCATCACCTAAGCACCTGTCAGCGGTGGGAATCGAACCCACGACCCTATGGAGCAGAGTCAGACATGCTGACCACTACACTGTGTAACTGCAGAGATGACGAATGATAGAGATGAATGGCGAAAAGAGACGTGTTGCGCCGACCCCACCTAGTGTGGGATAAGGGCAGGAAAATGATGACTTTGTCTTTCAGTTGTAGGGGAGTTTACAAACAATGGTATTAGTACTTACCGGCAAATGTATTGTCCCTTGCTAATGCTTTGCGGTTGAGGCGAGAAGGTCTGCGATCGCTTGATCGTTGCTAATGGCTCTTCGGCGTTAGATCCCGAAGCTTGGCTTTTTCTATAACAAAAACATATATTATTATATGTTATGTCGTTACACTTAGAATTAAAGGCATGCCAAAATAAAAAAGATATGTTTCAAATTGTGCCATATCTCATGCTTGTAAACCATGCTTAAATTAAATAAACAGTTTTTTAAGTCGAAAGTGGTTTGCAATATTTTTTACATAATATTAGAGCACGCCCCGCGATTTCATTCGCGGAATTTCAGCATTGACTTTTATTAAAAAATACTAAATTAACGAAACCGCGAGAATAAATGAATTTTCTTTCAAAAAAAAACCGGAGGTCATGTATGAAAAGATGTATGAATGTAGATGAAGCGAGGGCATGTCAGGATCGTGACAAATGGAGATCTGTAGTCTCTGCCTACCCGTCTGGGAGACAGGCGTGAAGTGTATGTATGTATGTAAATTAACGTTTTCTCATATTAATTTCTATCCCCCTTTTTACCCTCTTAGGAAATTAATTTTGAAAAAACCTTTCTTATGTCACGTATACATCATAAAAAGAACCCCTAATATCAGCTTTTAAGGGCCAAGGGTTTGGGCAGGGCGTTGATGGATTATTTACATTTTTTTATTAAATAAAAATTTTATAAGCATATTATTCATGTTTATTTTAAAACCAATTTCGACTTATATATAAGTAATTCTCTTTAGTAATCAATCTATTTTATAAATATAATTATATGTTAAAAACATGCATAATATAAAAACTATATAAATTACGTTATATTATCGAAAAGCAAAATAACCAAACGACATGACACAATAAGAACATACCTATTTAGTGCACTTTAGCTGCCACGGTCCATTTTATATATTTATATTTACAAAACTATATAACATAATGTATATATGATATAATATATACATCTTGGACGGATATATACATATTTATATGTTTATGCTTCTACATTTTTCTCCTCTTGTGGCTTTCCGTCGGCGTCTATACGTTTCGCCCGTTTATATCTGGATGGAGGTAAAAAAAAATAATACTATTTATGTTACCGTCACCTTAAGTGTTAACAATTACTATGCGGCGATTGTTATGCAAATGTAGTGTTAAAATCCATCACCGTTATTTTTTATGTCAAGTTTGAATGTGTTAAGAGTCTCAGATGAAAAAACACATCTAGACTTGGAAGCCGCCTAGCACCTTTATTCTTTTCACTTTTCCATCTATAAATGTATGGAAAATTATGTTCATCCGGATCCAAACTTAACATTTTGTTAATATTCAGTTAATTTTACTTCCGACACCTTACTAATAATATACATATCTAAAGTAAATGCTATCCCCGTTACTAAAAAGAAAAGATACACAATATGCATCTTACTCAGAGTTTTACTATCTTTTTACATTACATTCGCGTGTGAGAAAACCCAAGAATAGTGTATAAGTTGCACCATGTGTAACGTTTGTTATTAATAAGGGAAATTGTGTTTTTTTTATGAATAATTAGTGAACGCCCCTGTTTCCACCAAGTTTATACCGCCATAACTCCAAAATTAACTATTTTCTCATATAAGTTTCATCATCGTCATCAGCTCATATTTGTCCACTGCTGGACATAGGACTCTCCAATTGCACGCCACTGTGATCTGTCTTCGGCTTCTCGCATCCAGCTTCTGCCAGCCATCTTGCGTATATCATCAGTCCACCTTGCCTGAGGGCGTCCTACACTCCGTTTGCCAAGACGCGGTCTCTACTCGAGAACTCGTTTGTCCCAACGGTCATCGGTTCTACGGCTAATATAAACTAAAAACTACGTATTGTCTAGCCTCCGAAGTTGTATTAAATTTGCTAAATAAGAGTAAACCTTCCTCTGTACAAAATAAGGTACATTTTCGTTTCGCACAGACATTTTCTGACAGATGGCAAGTTGAGTTCAGACATATTTTAAACTAGCCACCTGACATAATACCCAAACACTAGAAGATAACGTCTCCAAAATTTCATTGAAAATATAAATCTTAACAGCATAGACAAACTATATCTGTCTCGCTCACCTCCTATGCAGCTGTCTCGCTCCCTCGGGGCAAAAGTTACATTCGGTGTTAGTCTCCTTCTCGGCAGTGGACGGGAGGAAATCCTCTTCAAGTGACAGTTCTTCCTCAGGAATGTACTCTTCAAACGAATCCTCCTCTACTATCTGGGTTAATAACAAAAGGTTAATAATTAATTAATATCACTAAGTCTCATATTGTTTATAAGTAATAATACACAGCCATATTTCAAAAGTTTGATAGTCAATGTTTTTATGTGGTATCCAAGACAGAAGGCTAGGCTCCCTTCGGTATCTAGCCCAGTCGTCATTTATTGAGCTATAGTCTATCGCTGTATACCCTGGCTCTAACAGAAATCACAGTGGTGGGAAAGTGGATGGGAATATCCCGGAGTCAATATTTTTACAGTTTTGTCAGTTCATTTATAACAATAACAGCACAATTCAAAAGGATCTGTTAATCCTTGACGATATCAACACAAAAGAAAATAATTTATATGGGTGATGTAATGGGTCGAGTGAGTAGAGGTCGCCCCAGAAGGACATATACAGACCAGATTGGTGATGTCCTGACCGAAAGTGGCGTGAAAAGTACTCGAAACCGAAGGTCATGTATGAAAAGATGTATGAATGTAGATGAAGCGCAAGGGGTATGTCAGGACCGTGACAAATGGAGATCTGAAGTCTCTGCCTACCCCTCTGGGAGACAGGCGTGAAGTGTATGTATGTATGTATGTAAATACCTGATTTAGAGGTTCCCTAGACTCTTCATCTTCTGATGCAGAATTCTCATCATCTTCTGCACCTTCCGCTAACATCGCTTCAGGTCCTGTTGAAATACAAAATTATTTGTGTTATCTTTATCTTTAAACGAGCAATTCTTGTATATATATATATATATATAATTGGAATCTCGGAAACGGCTGCACCGATTTTCATGAAATTTAGTATGTAGAGGGATTTGGGGGCGATAAATCGATCTAGCTAGGTTTAATTTTTAGAAAACATCTTTCCAACCGTGTTTCGGGCATGAAAAAATGCTCAAATTGTTAATACGACTCTTACTGACATCTATTGCCGAGTAGTAATACTATGCTATACGTAGGATGGTGCGGGGGACGTTTTGTTTTGAAGTAACTAGAGATGGGGTTATGAAAAAATCGAAGGAAAATAATCGATTTTTTTACTTCGAGCGAAGCTGGGCCGCCCAGGTACTTCTTTTAAATCTCTACAACACAATGAGTCCAGACTTAAAGGTCTGGGCCTAAGGCCTGGTAGTTGAATCGTTCTGGTAGCGGCAAACGATAAGCATTGCTGATTTCGTTACTTTCATTTCACTGTCGTCCTTAGTAAAACAGTGATGTACATCGTTAGGGATTAGAATGAAATTAAAGTAACGAAATCAGCAATGCAGATCGTCTACCGCTACGATGCCAGAGCGATGCAACTACCAGAGTGTAGTAGACTTGAGCCCCCTGGAGTCGATGATAGCGTCGGGTATGGCGCGGGATCTCTTGATCGATTTGCTACTTTTGGCCTGATAATTGGTGTTTAGGATGAAAAAGACTTTTATGCCTTGTATTAGAAACAATAATCTGATATCACAGTGGCGTGCACAGCATATAGACAAAAATACACTGCCTACCTTAGTATTTTGGCTACCCGACCTAATAATAGAGTTATTACTAGATGTTTTTTTGTAATACTCACGACATACTAACAAAGTCCTGTGTATTGTGGGTGAGTAGATAGGATATTTCGTAAAGACAAGTTACCTATACATAGGTGTCAATCCTTGGGGATTACTGCCTACCTTGTCGTAAAAGCCCTGTGATATCATTCTGTTTACGTCTCAGACCACGAGACAAACAATTCTATGATTCATTCCTACGCTAAATTATTACCTACATTCAACAGGTAAATCCAAAAAAAAAACGCACTTTTTGAATACCTAAACGTAACTTAAAACATACCTATTTACATTTTCCTTGAGTGACTTGTGACAAAGAATAAAGATGATAATTTTGACAATGGCGGTCGTCAACGGGTTCGAGAGCCGGCTCTTATGTAGATGGTCACAATTTAGTGATGGATTATTATTATTATTTAGTAGAAAAATATTATAATGTAGCGCGGAAACGTCCTTCCTTGGAAGGTGTAAGTCGTTAGCCGAGCCATTAGTTGGTAATGAGACGGGTATTCTAACAGTGCTGGTCGCGGACCAACACCATGGAACAAGTCAGAACAGAATGGTATTGGTATGCCACATCATTGAAATTATCCCACTTCCTCCTAATATCAAAAGGGGATATAAGTTTGTGAATTTTACGCGAAAACTACTGAATGGATTATGATGAAACTTGGTAATGAGGTAGACAAAAACTTAGAATAGGATATAGGTCGTATTTTATCTCGTGATGAAATTCCTTCGGGGACGGGAACGGGACGAACTGCGGGTAACAACTCTAGGGTACTGATAGTGAATTAGCGGAGGAAAGATTGTATTTCTTTTTTGTGAGCACATACAAAATTAGAAAAACACAAAATTGTTTACATTGGTATCCCCGGCATTTCCTACAAAAAGAATCACAGGGTGACATTTATATTCATAGGTAAGCAGGTACACAACGCCACGACTGTCTAACCAACAATGGGGAATTTCCCATGACGTTATGTTGACAGATTTTCGTTTCTATAATAGTAAATAATCTTCTATTAGATTGAACAGTAAAAGCGGGTTAGGCACAAGCCAAGAAAAGCTCACGGTTCTCCAGGCGTATTCAATCCAATGCGACAGGAAGTACTGTAAGACACCTTCTATTACTGGTTACCTATAGAGCCTACGATTTAATATTTTCCCCGGTTGTGGGCCCCAGACTATATATATGTATAGGTTTTTCGCTTTCAGATGCGTCCGGCAATTTAAATTATTTATCCATGAAGGTATTTCAATGATAATGGAAATAGCCTTTATAATTATTCTTTGAAACAACAGGAAAACCTAACCTAGGCCAATATTAAAAACCTTTGTATGACGGCTCATTAATGCAGTGATAGTCATAAGTTTAACTCTGGTTTATTTATATGCTTACTATATTTATACTAATTTATATGAATTTAATTCAGTACCGTAATAATCATGTATGGTAATTTACATGGAAAAACGAATGGATGGATGTCGCACCAATAAATTTGTATGTGTTGAATATAATTTCTGAAAAATATGATAGGAAAAGTATCAGAAAACGGATAATCAATTATATGAAAAGATGCCAGTTTCTTCCCGGTTCTTCTGGCCAGTAAAAGAAATTAATTCGAACCGGGACGTTTACTTTTGTTTATAAATTATAAATGACTTTCATCAAGCTTTGTGTTATCTCTAGTATATATCTGTATATAATAGAACTTATAACAACGAATTAAACACATTTTATATTTAATTTATGTCCAGCAGTGGACAAGTATGGGCTGATGATGATGATGATGATTCTATTCATAATTAATACCCCTATTACGGATATGCACAACAATCACAAAAATAGATGAAGAATGAATACCCCCTATTCACCAGATTTATAAAACAATGAATTCCAGTTGGTACCTAATTATACCTGATTGTATTATGGATGTTTTTTGAGTATGCTATAGATGTGCATTAAATAAGTAAAAAAATAAAAATAAATAAGCTTATAGAAATATAATAAACAAAATTGTGCCTACCAACTACCTCTAAGGCGTCGAGAAGATTTAGAAGATTCTCAGAACGTGTGAATTGAATATTTTAATCAAATATTTTTGTTTCAACCATCTTTAAGAACGTCCAGTTGTCAAATAGCACCTCTGATAACGGGTCTCCTCGTGACGCGTACGTTGGTATTTATTTTACTCATTTTATAACGTCTAGACAGAGACTGTTTAAAGAGTTTTTTTTGAAGAGGAACTTACTTTCAAGATGCATAGAAAAAAAAAATCGAATTAGCGATGTCCCGCGTGCGTAAAGATTTGCTTAAAGTATCAATACATACCTAGCATGAAACAAAGTAGCCTCCCTCTGTCTGTCGAAAACGGATTATAAAGCGGTTTTCTTTAATAGAAAGAGTGATTTTTAGAGCACGGGTTATGTACTATTGTACATATAACCCGTGCTCTAAAAATAGCAAGTGTAATAATGCAAATAATAGCAGGGTTAATACTTATATACATATATAATACATGTATATAATAGAAGAGAAACACTATTATAATGTATACATATTGACAAAAAAAACATTGGACGCATCAGCTAGTTTATTCATTAAAAAATGTATTGAAAATATCAATAACAGCAACCTCTGCCTACCCCATAATCTAATAACACGCGTGATTCACAACATTTGTCAAATAACGGTAAATTTTCCGTTCTACGAACCACCGAGTTCAGTTCCCCGAGGTTCCCTACACCGATTTGCTAACAACACCGGCCATTTTAACCCAAGAACCTAAGTATAGCCGCGCATTTTGCAGCCATGATTAAGTATATTTTAAGACCTGTGCACGAGGTGTGTTGCGAGGGCTGTTTATAGAAGAGGCGCCACGGACTGGACACACTTTAGTTATACTAGTTAATACTGACATTGATTACTCTGCGCTGATGTGTTAAGAATAATACCAGGAGTGGGGTCGAGACGATCTCACTACAAATGCTGCCATGCATTACTTTACATAAGATGATAGACCCTATTGGCGAAGCTGGCTGCATACAATCGACGTTTCAGGATATAGTTGTCGATGCATCGGAGTTGATAATCCCCGTGCTATTACTGGAATAGGTTGATAGCCGAGGCCTCCCTACACCTTCTAGATTATAACGACATTTTTTTTACGGCTGGTAAGGCCCCATTTGCAACCACAATTAGCCGATTTAATAGGAGATAAAATGTGTACACGTAGGTACTTATTATTGGTGCTAATTAAAATGGCAATATAAAAAAAATGTTTTGTTATGTATTTACAAAATTGTCTGTGTATGAATTGCAAGCGTTTACAAATAAATAAAACATATACACTTAAAGCCTTTTAATCTCAAAGAGGGGCAGGCAGAGGCACGTTTACAAATACTATTAAACAGTCGATTTAAATAGTCCGCAAACTTTTACAGTAAAGGATAATTTTACTGTATGCTAAGACCTTATAAATATTTTATTTATTTAGCATTATAACACTTATAAACTTTGCTATATTACAGGTTATACATTAGCCAAAGAAGTCTTCACTTTCCAAATGTACAAGCACAATTAAGCCAACGAGAATTAATTTGATCACAATAAGTTTATTAAACTTAGAAGAGGTTTCAGATTATGCAATAGGTACCTACTACACATAACTGTAGGAAACCCACTATAACTGTTCTAAACAAACCATTTTTTTCGATTTCCACTAAAGACACCACAACAATAAAGAAAATAGTATAAGTACTTGATTACAAATCCTCTTCCTCCACTAAAATAACCCTGCGTATTGTCAATAAAGATTACCGCTGTCAATATCAATAAACATGGCAACACCACTGTAGGTGTAAATTGCAGAATGATTGCAGCGATTGGCATGCAATGATGCGCAAACGCAATCCCAGCCGCAACTATAACTGTTACAATGAGATGATGGCCTAGAGCCACACTTGCACTTCCTACCGCGATGATGTTTCCGCAACCATTTACCTGCTCAATAGATTAAAGATAAAAATAACATAAAATTTCATAATTCCACTCGACAAAGACTTAGATAAAAATCACGCTTTGATTACTTATTGAAAATAACATGCAAATTAATTTTGTTTGATTGATGAAATAGGTACAATTAAAAATAATTAGTAAAAAAAATACCTTCGTTCGTTAAATACTTATGCTGTAGCTTCCTTGTAATGCCTAATTCCAAATCTAAGCAAAAAAAAATTAAATAATAGGTACAACTAACAAAGTTTTTTAATGCAAGGGCTTTTCTATAGGTACATTTCGGTCGATGCTTGAGTTATGACGAAGTCAAAGGCATTTAATAATACACGCCGAACTTCTGTTACCATATAATAATAAGTAGGTACACATCTCTACAGATATATCACATCTCTATCTACGGGCAAAAAACATAATATATGGAAGCATAAACAAGCAAGTCAACAATCATACATTCACGTCTGTAAGTTAAATTCTAAATATTTCCAAGGGCAAGACAACTAACAACTCAAATTTACCACTCATTGCTATTGGTTCCTGTTTAAAGAAGTATTGTAATACAAAAACATGTATTTGTTAACTTTCTGTTCGCGATTCTTCGCCATAAGATCTTTACATACCCAAATCATTACCTAGTAAAAAACTAAGTCGCCTCCCGCTGTCTGCCCCTATGTATGTATGCTTACATCTTTAAAACTACGCAACGGAGTTTAGTGCGGTTTCTTTCAATAGACAGAGTGATTCCAGAAGAAGGTTTATAAATGTATGTATCTGAAACAGTGTCAGTATTGTAATCATCAACATTTTTTTTACATAACTAGACTTGTTTCCCACTGCTGGGCAAAGGCCTTCCACGTCTTTCACTCCTCTCTATTTTGTGCCACCTCCTGCCACTCCGGTAGGTATCGATTCAGGTCGCCCTGCCATCTCCACCATAATAATATTTAAGAAAAAACTGACCTGCGTGACCACACGTTCTTTTCTTGTTGGTTATTCACGCTAAAACTTTTTAACAGCAAACATTCTTGGAGAATTTGAATGATGACTGAACTGCTTTAACATCTATTATGTACAAAAAAACAAAACAAACATCTATTATGTATGTTAGTTACACTATTTATTAATCAAGAACAGTTGAATCGATGACTAATTTAATAGCTTAAGACCAGGAGACGGACATACGATACTTTTTATGCTGATCCCGTGGGAAGCGTCGTTATGTAGAGGATGTAACACATAAACTTCACGCCTTTTTCCCAAAGGGGTAGGTACTAGGTAGAGACTACAGATCTCCATTTATCACGGTCCTGACATACCCCTTTCGCTGCATCTACATTGATACATCTTTTCATACATGTTTTCACGCCACCTTCCCCCAGGAAGGACCAAGCTGGTCGATGTTTGGTCCTTCTGGGGCGACCTCTACTCACCCGGCCCACGTCAGGCATATAAATAAAATCTCTTTCGTCAACCGACTTTTATCCATTCTCGTCATATGGCCAAACCACCGCATGCCCTTTTCAATCTTGGTAACTAGGTACATCTTCTTTTAAACTTTTAGGGTGTTAGTCTGTATGAAATACTGAATCTACGCGAATGAAATCGCGGGGCGTCCACTAGTTACTATTAATAATGCAAACGCCTCCTTCAAGGTCGCTTAAAAATGTATTTGTTTTGTTGTCTTCTGTATGTAGAATGTGTCTTCGCGTATCTAAGTATATTAGGTTGACGTCCTGAGTAAAATTAGAATCAGCTGTGGTTTTCTTGGCTGTTATTCGTGGATTTTTGTTTGCGTGTTTTGTTTTTTTTATTTTCATGATCATCATACACTAGTTAAGATTATAAAAAAGACTATTACAGTTTATGGCCGCCTTCAATATACAAAAGCATATTTGAGTAATCCTATAGCCAATTCTATCCAAGTATGGATTTTAGGTAGAAAATGAAATGCATAATGGCAAAAAAATAAGCCTTTACCTAATTTAAAATAAATTGTTTGGAAAAGCTTTTGAAATTGAGGTTAATTGCTAATATGTACAGCTCATAGTATTGAAAATGAATAAAATAACACGACGGAAAGTTATATGCAGAATTCCCCAATAAATAAAAACAAATAAAGAAATGAGACATTAATTTGCATAGAAACAGTAAAGCTTCCGTTACGAAAAATTATATTATTCTAAATATAAACACGTTATAAAGTAAGTGATTAATTTTATTGCCCGTTAATACACTTTAGAAGTACCTATACAAGTTTATGAAGTTGCTGCCATTGTAATTTGGACTTTATGTAACATTGATACCAGGAAAAATTACCAAACAAAAAATCTAATAAAAATGTTTACTTCAATGTGTCAACTGTACAGTTGTGTCCCAATAAACAAGGTAAATATATAGAAAAAAACGTCGTAAGTAATTTAATTTGTAGTGATTAATCTTAATGCAAACTAACCAAAGTTTTTAGTGTATTAAACGCCCACGTGACGTACCAATGACCCTTAGCTATTTATAGCCAAAAAAAGGGGAAAGTTTACTGACTGATTATATTCTATGTCTAATTCCTCAACATTCTTTCCCTTTAGTATGTGTCTGATAAAGCAAAATAAAACAGCGTTGCAGTAAGGGCTTGCTGGTGATTAAGACACCATGAGTTGATCATTGACAGCTGTCCATGTAGATAAGAATCTATGGTCTACCATAATATATCGTGCTGGTGAGAATTTACGAAGTATGGGCAAAAGAGGTAAGAAATTTTAGAATAAAGGCTAATTCCTACATATCAACAGCCTATATAATCTGTTCGCTAATTCAACGAACTTTTTATTGTTTATTACGTACATGATAATGTATGGATAATATTTGTTTCGAAAAATACATTATGTGGGGATATTTATTTGATAGTTTTCATTCGGTATTGAAATTACATCTGTACCGTTGAATATCCGACATTATTTCGGAATGTGACACATCGATCTGTCAAATCGTTCGTCGAATTAATAAACAAACTGATTTATTCGCATTTCATATACTTTCGCATATTTCATACTTTTTAAAAATCAAAGTAAATATTAAATAGTAAATAAAAGTTTTTCGTACCTATAAAAAAACAACTTTGCAGATCTCTAATAGCGGCACTCTACCTACACTGTGATGTTTTTTAAATTTCATTATCACTCTAACTACATAATTTATACAAATAGTTTGTTCGAAGTAGCGTTCCACTGTCTGTCCCTATGTATACTTAGGTCTTTAAAACTACACAACGGATTTTGATGCGGTTTTCTTTAAAGTTTGGGGAAGGCTTATGTCGATGGCTTCCCGCCAAAAAGGCTTAAGCGACATTTTTGTCGAAAATGAGTTGAGTATGCAGTTTGGATCGTCTTTTTTTCTGCGTCGATTTGTCTAGGTTTCATACCTCTATGACGTAGTTTGATGTCGCTTACGCGGTGGAGATTATGTGTTTTTCTCCCAAAACATTGCTTTATTTAAACTTTAATCCACTCTCCTGTAAAATTACTTAAATGTCGCTTAGACTTTTTTGGCGGGAAGCCATCGATATGTATATTACATGCGTATAATAGCAGATAAACACTGTTGGCAAAGTAACGTTTGGCGGGTAAGCGAATAACTAAAAAACTTTAAAGAAAAAAGAACGGTCAGTCTTCGAAATTCGTCAGATTTGTGGTTTTCTCGTGGATTTTTGTCGGAACTGAACCAAATTTATCTGGAATCAAACGGGAGGCATTCGATTAAAAATAAAATATGGTAGGTACATCCAAATCTGTTCACCGAGTTAAAAGTTTTGAAGTACAATATGTTTGTGTAAAAAAATACCGACGAATTGAGAACCTCGTCCCTTTTCAAGTCGGTTAATAATGTCAATATAACTATTGTTCACAATATCATTAGATATTCCAAGCTAAAACCGCACAGTAAGCAGACCACGGCTCCCTACACACATACTGTTGTTTACTACTTGTAAACAACTTCTCCAATAACACCCTTTAACTTGCCAATCACTTGAATTAATTGCCAATAGACTTTTTACAGAATTTGTCACCGGCATTGAAATCTTCGCCGGAACAAATTGTGTTTACAATCAAAAGTCACTCTCTTGATGTCGTTCCGGACAAACGGAAGTTGAACTTAAGATACGTACAAGAAATATACTTATTTATTTACTTACTACAGTGCAATAGAAGGGAATAGCAAGAAGACAATTTGTTGTTAAAAAAAATACACTTCACGCCTCTTTTATTACCAAAGCGAGAGCAAACACTCACAGTTCACCAATCGTATTGAACCCAACGTGACAAGGGGTGAGCCCATCGCCGTACCACATACCCTATGACAGTGGTGTGCAATGGCTTTTACGACAAGGTAGGCAGTAATCCCTACGGATAGAAACGTATGTATAGGTAACTTGTGTTTACGAAATATAGGTACCTCCCTATCTATTCACCCACAAAACACAGGAACTGCGTTAGCCTGTGTCGTGAGTACAAGAAAGAAAGATCAGAAGAAGAAGACGACTTTGTTTTTTACTATGTATTGTAGGTGTTTCCAAAAATTTAATATTTCCTTTTTACAGTATTAATTATAGTAAGTATAGACAAAATATTATGTACCAATACAGTAGCAGTCTTTAGAGATTCTTTCTCAGCATGAATATGCTGAGCCATTATTAGAGCCAAAAATATTTGGATCTATTTCATTATTGTTTTATATTAACCTTGCATTATTATGTACTTAACTATCTACTAATTATTTCTGTTCTTCCTTAGCTCCGGGTAACGTTAGTCGTTTTTGTACTGTAAATAAATCTAACTTTATAATTAGCGGTTGTTGTATTTGTGAGGGAATCGTGTGTTCTCTTTTTCGAAGCTATTACGAGTTTTACACATATATTGGTATTTATTTTTCCTCATAATCTATTAGACATAATAACATTCTTTACCTCATTTTTTTTTGCAATTATACTGTTTTATTTTTACAATAAAAGTTTTATAGTTATCTAATTACATAAGCGACGTTTTACAATATAATAGTGTTAGTTATTAGTTATAAGCGATTTTACACCGCTCTAAAAATATCCTAATAATTGTAAAGTACAATAGCATAATAATCATTATTAAGGTAATTTCGATGACGAATGATTTTGTAAATTTTGTCCGTGTCAGGACAAAAGGTCGGAAGTTCATTTCACAGCTTCATAATGTCTTTTTTAAATAGTTTTTTTCTAACTCCTCACCGATAATGCAAAATTTGCCCGAAGGATCCTTGTGATCCTAAGGTTCTGTTCACGCCCTTTTGGAAACTACATACGTGGGTGTATGTATGTATGTATTTTGGTCTGAATTGAAAATATTAAGGAGCTTAATATTCGTCCTTATTGATAACGATCGCAGTGACAAAACATCATGTCTGAAGGTTTTAGTAACCCCAATAGGTATTAGGGACATGAAGTTTGCATACGTACCTATGTGATTAGTGGTAATTACAAACAATCGTGAATAACGGCGAGAATTCGGAGATATAAAAAAAAATCAATTCCCTTACAAAATGTAATCCCGAGGCAATAAAGTGTTTATTATGTATGGTGATATGTTGAACATAATACTTGACATTTGGAAAATGCCCATAATCGCCACGCATGACAGGCGGGTTGGCGATCGCAGTGGTGTTGTGGTTTAACTTACAGAGAGCACTGCTGACCGTCCTCTGGAGGGTTTTCCCAGACGACCCCCAAAGACGGGAAAAGTTGGGCTAGGGTCAGCGGCGTGCAAAAGACGCTGCCTACCTTAGTATTTTGGCTTCCCGACCAAATAATAGAGTTATTGCTAGATCTTTATTTGTTATACTCACGACACAGTCTAACGAAGTCCTGTGTTTTGTGGGGGAGTAGATAGGTAGGTACTGTACGGTAGTCCTATATTTTGTAAAGACAAGATACCTATACATAGGTGTTAATCCTTGGGGATTACTGCCTAGAAAGCCAGTGCACGCCACTGGCTGGGGTGAGACACAATATGTTTTCTATTCGCCGTCACCGCACGGCATCGGTGTATACATCGCGTATAATAATTAAGATAAATACTTTTGATTACACATCGGAAAATATTTCTAGCTGTATCGCACTTTTGTTTACCGTTCCCGTGGCAATTTTGGGATAAAATGTAGCCTCTGTTACTCAGGAATAGTGTAATAAAGAATTATCGAAATTCGTCCAGTGGTTTTTGAGTTTATTCGTTACAAACATCCAAACAAAAATACAATTCTAGTACTATGTTAGTAAAGATAATCAGCCCCGTGGGCTCACTATTGAGGTGTTTGCCTCTACAACCAAATCGATATCGATCGAACAATCCTCTACTTACAAGCGTAATAATATTACCTGCGTATAAAAGTAAATGGATTAGGAAGCACTAAGGGTGTGTACAGGGTGCTTACGTTCTACTTAAGCATATTGTTGACCGACCCCCGCTTGTTAGAGATACCATGGTGTCACAATAGTCTTTGGTAAGCATATCTATAGTGGTGGTGATCCAGAAATACTCTTTTAAACCGAAATCTACTGTTTATGTAGAACTGTATGTTCATTTCGTAGGTGTGAATGTCCCGGAACGAAAACAGAATATGGACTCACCAAACCAACTTGATCAGCTGATTGTGCTTTTTGTATGAAAGGTAGTTTTTTCCCTGGTCTGAGGGAAAAAAATAACTAGACATGCAATCCAAAACTGACGATTAGCATAAAACGAAACAGCAGGAGTGAATGAGTAAGGGATAATATTTTCTGTCATTTACTGCGAGGCAGGGTAAATTTGAATGCGAACCGTCATTTTGGTAGTCAAAGTGACAGTTTGGATCCAAAAGTATATCATTTTCCAAGCATTTTGATGGAAATGGTGCTACGCGACCTACAAGTCCAGTTGTGTTCAGGCTGAGGTAGAAACAGTGGCCCTCGGCCTTTTCCTTAGCATCCTGAATAACGTAGGCGGATCGTTAGATTAGATCGAGTAGCGCCGGCCGATGGGGGATATAATGGCCAATCGTTTAAATCAATATTGATGATCGTTCGAACAACATTAACCTAACCTACACTCTAAATAACTTTGAAGTACATTTCATTATTGATATTATGATAATACTAGCTGACCCGGCAAACGTTGTTTTGGCAATATACATGATTAACAGTGTTTGTCTGTATTTATACCGCGTGTAAAAGGACCCCGGGCAATGGTCTGAGAAACGTTCTCGAGACTCGAGCTCGTCAATATGAACAACATTTAACTCAACAAAATTTCGATCTCCATACAAAATGTCATCTTCCGAGGCAAAAAATTGTGTATTTTGCATGGAGATGAAAAAACCATTTTTAATTTCCTCACATTCTCATACCTAGTAAAAGTTGTTCATATCGACGAGCCCAACAACGTTTCTAAGACCATTGCTCGGAGTCCTTTTACACGCAGTATGCACGTACCTACTTGAAGGTTTATTATACATATAAACCTTCGTCTAAAATCACTTTACTATTAAAGAAAATCACATCACAATATGTGGCGTAGTTATAAAAATCTAAGCATACATAGGGACACACGGTGGGTGGCGACTATGTTTTATACCTTTTAGGAAAAATATGCCTGTTATGTACATTTCACAGACAAGACAAGCACAGGAAATAGTAGTTTTAAATTCACTTATCCGACATCCAACGAAACTAAAGAAGATCTAAGTCAGCTGTGCTACAGCAACTTTGAGGTAGGTACAACTCAGAGAAATTCCTAAAAACCTGTGTTCATTCTCATATTTCGTGAACGCTATGAATCGGATTTAGTTTTATTTGAATCTTATTCAAAAGTTCTCTGCTAAGGTTAACGTACTAATGCTTTTTGAATAATTTGCATACTTACGTAGTTTTTTTCTCTGTTATAACATTTGTCTATATTTTCAAACTTTATTGCTATGGAAACTGAAGTAGGTAGTTAGGTACCTACAGGAATATCATCTTGTTATCATTACAAAGAAATATTCTTTAGATTAGATCAGTGTGGTTTATTGTATGTACACTATTTTGTGTTTTTTTACACAAACTTTCGCCTCTCCTGTCCATTCCGCTTATATTATATAAGGCAAGGGACACCATGCTCCATGGAAACTGCGACGGGTAAATGTTACACTTCTATTGACTATAACCCCCACAATGGTCTAGCTAATTGGATTCTTCTGGCTAAAACTTGACAAAAAGGTGAAAACCATACGTTTTTTTGTGTACAAATTAGTAATTTTGATAGACAACCTATTCATCACCATCATCATATTTGTCCACTGTTGGACATATGATGATGGTTCATGTATGCATCTCATCATGGATGCATCTTCAATTGCAAAATATAACTTATTATTAAAAGTATGTACTCTACATGTCTTCATCCTATAACAGTAGGTACCATTTAGTAGTGGCGTGCACTGGCTTTTACGACAAGGTAGGCAGTAATCCCCAAGGATTGACACCTATGTATAGTTAACTTGTCTTTATGACATATAGGTACCTACATATCCACTCAGCCACAAAACACAGGACCTTTGTTAGCCTATGTCGTCAATACAACAAAAAACTATCTAGCAATAACTCTATTATTAGGTCGGGTAGCCAAAATACTAAGGTAGGCAGTGTATTTTTGCCTATATGGTGTGCCACTGCCATTTAGACTATTAGGAATTATTTAGAATATTAATTTGTGGGGGCCCCGTGACTTTAACAGCATGTTTAGACATAGACAGTTGTTTATTACGACACACAGGCGGATACATAATAAATTAAAAGAAAAAAAAATAACACCAATAATTCTAATCCAAAATCACACACTTCCTCCGGTGTTATACTGTACCTATAAGATAACAATTTTCGTACATTATTTTAAAATAGAGGCACTAACAAACTTTTTTCGTACAAATTTTAATAGTTATTTAATTATAGAAAACCAAACTAACTAAAAATATCCAAAATCTGTCTAGTCATTCTGAAGTTATAAATAAGTTAACATACCTGAATACTTAGTTTAATATTCTTAATAAGTTGTAGGTATAGGGATATTTCTGCCTACCCCTAGACGAGAAACGGCTAGCACTCCACCCAACTTGTAACATCAAAAATAAAATTTTCACAAACCTACAAAAAGCTTACATTCCTCGCGAAAAATAAACAGATCATAAATGAAAGAGATCATAAAACAAGAAACGGGTAAAACCGCGGGGCCTGTCACCGTCATTACACGTGTTATCAATTATTATTGTCACCGAGTAAGCCTGGGGACATTAACAGCGGTCCGAGTGAGTGACACATGGTGACCCAACACGCGACTGGTACAACACCAACGATCGATGCCAAGTCAAGGCCAAGAACTCTAAACATTGACTGAGGGGACTTTTGTGTACCAGGACATCATAACATCAACACGGGTGTGAGCCACTAGCTCATACAATTGTAACAGAACGGAAAACCAGTCTTTGTGTTCCACTAGTTAGTGTTCAGTTTACCGTAGAACCTTTGTGGTACATAATTCATCTTGCTGGTGGCATTTGAGGTGTGTCACGTGTTCGCTGAAGGTGTGTTGAGGGAGGATTCGGTGACGAGAATGTGCCTTCAACCTTTGAGGGTGACCGAAAGATTACTTTGGAAGAACTAGTATTCTGAGACAATAATCAGTACTCAATTGTCGCTTGAGCATAGTCATTTACCTTCACAAACATGATTAGAGCAATACGAACGTTATTTAAGCAGAGATCTGTAATCAAATAATAGGTACAGATGCTTAAGAGGAGTTTCATAATACGGGTCAAAGTGTCTGAACAATGACACATACATTCATGTCCACAATCCCTGATAATGGAAACAGAACCTTCGGAGACAGGCCTCTTAGGTCACTTTTAGCCTGGCTAGGGGTTTTCATCGACAAATAGTAAGGGTTGGCGATTGGTTGCCGGCCCATCGCCAAGTAAACCCATTTCGTATAGCCGACATTCCTTAGGTCTCCTTTTACGCGCTGTAAATACATCTGCTATCAATATCTTTAAATCACATAAAAGTGCTTTGGGATTTTCATCGAATTCCCTGCGCTAGATCACCTTTTTTATTGTGAGGAAATCCGTTATGGATATCTCACCGCTGGCGGTTACAACAACGGGGTTGTGTGGTACCCACTAAAACCCCACGGTGACCACTCGCGCGTTATTGCCTGGGCCCCCGTAACGATATTAGGCACTACATCCAAGGGTGACCCCAGCGCGGACCACCTCCGGCATGAGAGACATCGTCGACGCACCCCTCAGCTCTCGATCACCTAACAATTTATCCACTTTAAGAAACATGTGGTAGTTGACCTAGAAGAATTTATCGGGTGGATAGCGAAATATGACATTGAATTGTCAAAATCTTGCTTAGATCTGTCACTGTATATTGGGTCCGTCACATCTTTACAACTTCATGGACAATTAAATTAATCACTTCTTTTTGTTTTCATGTGGACAGCCGGGTTGTATCTCCAAAAGGGTTAAGCAAGATCTTCAGCAAAGTTGCCGCAACATTTCAATGCCTAACAGCTCACGCAAGCAAGAGTTTAAGTCTTAAACGTAATAATTCTTAGGTCTGTATGTAAATACAATGTTTTTATAGAGCACTCATTGAAGAAATTGATTTTTTATCATCACAGTCAAGTTGGTATTGAATTTCATTTCAGCGTTGCACTGTGAAGAATTTAAAATTAGTATTTTAATGAATTTAAGTACCTACATTATTCTTACAAAGGAAAATAAACCCTAAGAAAAATCCAGGAAGAATAGATACCCATAAATACATATAGTTAACTATCATAGCTGATTTAAAGTAAGCACTAAAAATAGGTTGTTGCCTATCATCGAAAATAGTTCAACTGAGTTGGAATTAAAACTTGGTTAGTGTCACTTCACGCCTGGCGTCCGAAAAATTTATAAGTTTGTAAGTATAACTTCATTTAGAATAGAACAAGACAGGGTAAAGAAATTCATAGGCAATTATTTACCTTTCTACGACAGGCGGAGACTCCTTAGCGAAATAAAAAATAAGTTGGGATAGTTTACTTCAAACTCTATCTCAGCATGTTACATGTGGTAATTTCATTAAGCATGTATCCACTCTATAATCATATTAAAAAAAAAAAATATACAATAAAGAAAACTAATAATTCATCCTTTTTACATTACATGTAACATTGTAATACAAAATATTTGAAATAATTTGTAAACAAAATGTACCAGCATAGGTGATATAATTAAAAAGTAAAGAAGCAAGGAAGATGCTCAGTTCGCAGGCTGCACGGCTGATCCCGCCGCAGTATATAACCTGAGCGGCGCACAACACAGCGTCAATTCAAAGCTGCCGCCCGACCAGAACGTACGCATAGCGCGAAAGTTCATCATTTTTTAATAACACTCCAACAATAAAGGTTAAGGTTTTGTTGTGTTGTGCCGTGATTGCAAAATCTGTGATTTCAGGTAAGATTTTTATTTTTTTAATATTCCCGAGAATAGATAAATTTCGAAAATTGAATTAAAAGTTCTTTTCATTATCCATATACTCTATTGCATTTCAATATCTATACTTATAATAATTCACTACTGAAAATATTTTATATTCCAATTTCTTGTGAAATAGTAACTTTGCATACTTACATAAAATCACTTCCATAGTGTCTAGTGGGGTGGAATGATTCCTAAGTCAATTTTAGCTTAAAATATTATTGTATGTTATTTTGATATTAATGTGGGTACGCCAAATATTCCTTGGATCGCAGCTTGCCTTTTACGCCATGTTTAAAGTTGAAAATTTAAAAATAGTATTTTTGTATTTCTCAACTTAATCATATCTAATGGTATGTTGTTGGAATATTATTAATGATAAATAACACTATATTAAAAACGCCGATGTCAACCATAAACATGGCCCGCAAAGAAATAAAAACGAATTAATTCTGCAAACATCACCGAATGACCTTCCTAAAGGAAGTACCCAACTACAAAATAAAAGGTACGCCAAATTAAGTACGTCAGGTACCTATTGCTTGTTTACGCGAATTCCCATACCAATATGTACTCTGTATTGGAGGCTATTGGCGTGTCCGAAGCCATGGACATTTCAGACACGTTAACCTTCACAATCCATCGTAAACCCGCCACTATTCCCACGTAACTCCTATGACAATAAAGCTCACAATTGCACTGTCTTGGTAGTTATAAAAGGCTAACATAATGCGTATGGACAATGGAAGTTCACGGTAGAATAGACAGGGTGCGCCTGTGTCGTCAGAGGCACGACGTACTTATAACCCTGTCAAGTTAATATGACCCGTATCTTTACAATAGATAGTGAATATAATCTCTTACAATGAAATCAGGGATATTTTCTTGATAGTTCATCAAGCACGGCCAGTAGGTGATCAAAGGGGTCATGTTTCTTCTACGTACCTACTTTCATGCAATGTTACGATAGTGTTCTTGTTATTATTTATCTAATTAAAGGTAGGCACAATTAAATTATTCATCTCAAAAATGGTATACTTACGTAAAATACTTTTTGGAATCTCTTTTTGTAGTTGTTACCAATTCTAAATAACACGATTTTCATGCAACATGAATTTCTTTTCATGAAAAAAAGAGACAATCGAAACCTAGACCAGACCAAGACCGTCCGACTTTGAAATAATGTAATTGAACTTTACCTTTGCTAACTCTCTAGGATAAAGAAATGGGCATAGAATATAGAGTAGGTAATCTGTAGGTAATGTTACCCAAGCATAGGATCCCTCAAAAATTAATTGCATTTCGTTAGTCTTGCTAAAACTCGAGAACGGCTGGGCCGATTTGACTGGTCTTGAATTATTCGTGGAAGTCCAGGGAAGGTTTAAAAGGAGTATTTCTTCCAATACACAAGGTACAAATCTTCCTATGCCAAAACAAATGTTTGTAGGAACAGCTAGTAGTGTTATAAAAGAGACAAACGAGATAACGGTATTTTTGAAGTAAAATTCCGAAATTCTCATAGAACTTGACAATAATACCAAGATAAAATCATTGCGACATACGTATTTCCGAGTGATAAAATAAAACGATGCGTGCCGTGAATATAAATAGGGAAAAACCTTTTACGTCGGAAAATTCCTTTTATTTTTTCTAGTTTCAATTACCTAAATAGAGATAACTACCCTATTTAGGTAATTTTAGAAGACGTGTTTGTGGTTACAATTGTCCTTATTTTCCGTTCCTTTAGTTCAATTATTTACCGTCCGTTGATTCGCGTTGTTTTTCTGCGATAACTCAAAAAATGTCAATGTACAAATGGAACCCAAAGCACAATATAAAGATGTCATATCTAAGCTATGTATGGACGCCACAAAAGGGCCTAGAAGCTCTGAAAAATCTAACATCAAATCGATCACCATTTCTTTCGCGGGATTTTACAGCACAATTGTATAGTTAATCCTAAGAAAATTGGATACCATCTTGTAACTCTATCGCATAATACTTGTTCCTCTGGGTCTACCCTCAACCCACACATGTTCTAACCACTCAAACCTGCACTTTAGTATATTATTAGTGTAACATATTCCAAGGAGTTTATTAAACTGAAAAACGCTGTATAAATTCTATAAAGAAATGAAAAAAAGTAACTCTTTAAACACTCTTAAACTGTATGAAAAAAACACGCTGATACGCAACATTTCATTCAGCTATACTAAGGTACAAAAATATTTCCTTGACCATTACTAATGAGTGCAACGAATGGATCGGGTTGAGCATGCGTGTCTACTTAGGTACATTTACAGCGCTACGGTCATACAGATGTGTGAATTATGTGCCAATGTGAAACACTTTGCGACCGGAGAGTTAAAAATGTGACATGAGATTAAATAATAAGCTATCGGGAAATTCCATTCAGCAAACAATCTAATTAAGACATTTTCATTCACGTGAATTTGACCCCGAACTTGGATAGTCTGACGTAACTATAGTCAATCGGGGAAAAAGCGAATACGGGGCTAAAGCGAAAGAAATGCGCTTTGAGACTCCTCCGATAAACGGTTTGCGCCGTAATGCCCGGTATAGACTTTTAGTACTCCGTCTTTATACTTATTTAAACAAAAAGTACACAAAGTTGCATTAACTCCGGTCGATTTATTAGTATTATTAAGACATAAGTATTTACACTATTTGCGCGCATGAAAAAAACACCCAGACTAGGTAACTAAGCTCATTGTTCATTCATTCGCTCGTTACGATGAAGGCAGGAATAGAACATGCGAACCTCATTCGAGGGGTAAATGTCCTGACCTTTCGTTCGATATATTCGATCGATTACCTAGATAAAAGCAAAAATAGGTACGTAGGTAAAGTAATAAAATTGGATATGAAAGTAAAAGGCCAACGATCATTTTTATTAATAGACAGTGTAAAAGGGGTCCTAAGAAAATTGGGGGGTGAAATTGATTATTAGGAAATACATTAGTCACATTAGACAAGTTCCTTTTCATTATCGGAGTTCAAAATCAAACAAGCCCCTTAAACTTCAGAACAACACCCTAATTGAGAGTAAAACACGATCCAATCATGATCCACTTCACCAAAACAGTTATTATGTTGATTGCTGTGCCAGTATATAACGTTGCTAGTGTAGTTCACGCCTACGCATCAATATACCAATTCAAGATTACAAGAATGACCATTTTCATTTCACAAATACGTTCTCAGACGTAGAATATCTGCAAGATACTGCACATATTAAACTGAAAGGATTTTTAATATTCTCGAGAATAAAAGTTAAAAAAAAAGAAGTAATTTTTGCTTTGAATATGTTACATTTTTTAAAGTAATAAAGAGTACGTAATATGTTAATTCCTTAGTCGAACCAAGTGTTAAAAAAATAGGTATAAACATTTAGGACTTGAAGATTTAGTATGCCGTTTAAAACGTCATTTCTTATCTAGAGTTACATCGGTTGCACGAACAAAAACAAAATTATTACAACTAACTACCTATCCACGATCACAAAAGGAATTTGTATATATCCTCAAAAGTTTTTCCGCCGAATGAGACCTTGGATTTCATGCTAAACAAATTCTGGCTTCTGGCCGACGGAAGCACATTAAGGAGTGACTAGATCTTTTACATCATCCTCATAATGAGGAAAAATCTAAGTAGATATCCACCGAGCATCTTACGTAGATGGGATGTACTATAAATACTAATTCGACGAAAAGGTACCCTTTGCTGCTATAGGCACGTTGTACGCGTGTAGGTTTATTGAAAAACAAAAGCGTTACATATTATAAAAGTTTTGCTTTATTGGAAAAGTTTCCAACTTGACACTGGACCGATCGGTCAAGCGTGAGCATTCTACCTCAAGCGAAACAAAATAATGAAGAATTTACTTCAGAACAACGTGACTTAACTTTTCTTTATCTCACTGAACATTCTATTTTCTAAAGATTTCAATCAGTTTGTCCGTATTTAATGAGAAAGTATCCCTGTTGGATTTAAAACCATCTCTCCACCGATGGTCAATTAGAACTAAAATCTTTCCAAAATGGAATGGTTTCTGTGACAAATGAGCATCACTAGTATGTTTATGGTGGTCAGATGGGCCCTCCGGACCATTTTACCAGCTTTTGAGATTAATTATGCACTAGCGGTGTTTAACTCTCTCTCTCTCTCTAACTTTATGAATGCCACGGTTAATGTGCAAACTACGCGAATTCATCATACAAAGAACGCAGGTCCCGTGACTAGGTTGTCAACTCTAACAATAATCCAGGCATACAAAAAAGCCGTGCGCCATAATAGAAACTAATTCAATCTCGCACACAAGAAACCACAATTCACATTATGCTGTTAGATTATAAAGCTATAAACAAGCCATTCATGTACATTAGCCTGTCGCAATTTGTCAGGTAACAAGCGTTCAGGATGATAGTCGTAAATAAAACTTATTATACCATACGTTTTGCTTCTAAAGCGTTGTAATGTTGCTTTTAATATAACCAGTACAAGTAATGGAAACCGTCTCTGGAGGTGACGCACATGACGCTTGCGCAGCCATAACCCTGATACATGATCCACAAGTTCCGATATGATGCGGTATCATCGGATGCGGTCTAATGGATCGACTTGCAATCGAAAAGGCTGTAGCTTCGAGAGTGGCATATACAACGATATTCGAAAAGACAACTTCTTAATATTAATATTTAATTTTTCTTCTGTTTAATGTGTTTGTTAACAAATAAATATGTTTTAGAAATTTGGCAGTAATAAAATATTTTCCATCAGGTACCTACTATTTAACATTAAGGAAGTCCGACACTATAAAAACTATTCGAAATTAAATAGTTTTATAGTGCTTTCATGAAGTTCGGTTTTCTTAGCGTATAGCTAGTTTCTTCCTGGTTCTTCTGACTAGTAAAAGAAATTAATTCGAACCGGACACGTTTACTTTTGTATTTAAACTCATCAAGCTTTGTGTTATGTTGCTGTATGTAATTTTTTTTAATCACTATGAACAAGCGTTTGACCACCATCCTACCTGATGTTAAGCAGCAATGTGGTCTAGGATGGAACACTTGAGGTACCTAGTACTTATGTAATATCATCACTTATAACGATGAAATAAAGAAATGTTGGTTTTGATTTGATTTTGTGAACACTAGAATTACGATTGGCTTACCCAACTATATAGGGTTCAATACACCGTGGCGTTACTAAACGCGGAATTGAAAAATACTGTAGTTGGCCTACAGTTAGGTAGGAAATTTCCCGTTCATGTTAGGTAGAACTGTATCATTCTCGGTAACAAAATGGATTCATTCACGGCTCGGACTTCGACCGATCCTTCCTGAGGCAATGACCTAAGGATCTGTAATAAGAGACCCACTTATATCTATTATTACTTTAGTGCTGCAGCCTAGTACCCCAGGGGACTTCTTGAAACGACTTCCTTCATTCCTTCCTCGTACCGATAATACAATATTCAAATTATAGGTGGGGGGAAAGGATCTGTAGCGGCTTTGAATTTACAAAACAAAAATATAGGAGCATGTATATGCAGAAGGCATTGGTTTACTAAATTGTTTCTCTTTTTTTTAAGTATAAAAGTTTTAAAGAACGTAAGCATTACACACATAAACATATTTTTGTAATAGGCTTCCAGTGGTTTGTCCGTTACTTAAATTTTGTCGGATTAAATACTTTCATTCCTGAAAGAAACTTTTATTCCATAAACCGCACAAAACACTCATAGTTGCGTGCGTGTGAAAATTGATTTCATAACAATCCAACTTACACTCCCAAATCACACACGAAAATATCTGTCACGACCCTATTGAGGTTACGACCTACATACAAACAGGACTCGGCCAGGATTCTAAACCCGCTACAATCAATTGTACCTTTCGATCGAATCAATGGTAACGTTCGACGTCCATTGCCAACACTGAACGTTCACTAATCAACAAATTGTTACGACAAACAGCAATGGACTATATAATTCACCAATATGTCACTGAAAGGCCACATTGCAACACTACAACTAACATTAGCAGAATCCGGCCCCTTGTTCCAAAACTTGACATAGAAACGGTTGTGGGACGAACGGCGAATCGCCATCAAGGGATCAACTTGTCTGAGAGCAAACCAATTGAGTTGATCGCCGGATTCCTGCGGCCTTAGGGTCAGGTTGCTTACCTACTCTATGTAGGAGCAGCAGTACAATGGGTGTCGTGGGCTGATAGTGTTGCACAATAGCAACCAGCCTACTACTTAACGGACGTGTTACAACATTTGGAGCTAGCTCTGTAACTAAACAGGCCAAAACACCGCGCGGCCGCCGCCGTGACAAAGATAACGCAAATGGATGCAATTGATTTTGAACGCACCGGTTCATATCAGCACTGCAATGTATTAAGCCGATGTACTCGTATAATGAACGCGATGAACAAGAGATTTGTTTTTCTAACAATACTGCACTTGATACGTGATTACCTACGTATCATACGCTAGGAATATTTTCATGAAATAACATATATCCTGTAGGTATAGATATAAAAGCAATATTTAATTAATTAAATCCGCTAAGTTGTTACAGTAATGCTTAATTACTTAATTTATTGGTGCACAACTGCAATATGAAATTTGCATTAATATGCATATGGAACAATTAACTTTTCTAACGTCACGATTTTAACCGGTCACTCCCGAAATAGGGTGTGTCTTCATTCTGAATTAATTTTCTACAGTAAAAAAATCTAAATATTATTCCACACCTAGAATTTCCAGAAAATTATTTCAAGACAAGACTATACATTTATTTTCTATGACAAGCACAAATTACTCGCACATAAAAACAAGAAAACGAAAAATAAATACAAAAACACAAATAAATAGCCACAGTGTAGCTGTGCTTGTCAGCGAAGAGGAGATTCCGGCTCAGCATCAAATCACGGATACCCGTGACGCTGGTCTTCCGCCGGCACTCTTTTGTAACTAGATATTATAGCAGCGGCTATATTTCTATATTAGCTGCCCGGGCAAATGTTGTTTTGCTAATATATACATTTTATAAATTCCGGGATAAAAATTAGCCTAAATGTTATTCCAGTGTATAAGGTATCTGCGCGCCAAATTATCAACCAAATCTGTCCAGACGTTTTGACGTGATTCGCGGACAAACAAACAGACAGACATTTTTTCCAAAAATATGAAATTCTGCTTCTGTAACGGCAACTTGATATACTCCACTGGCTTTCACGTAACAAGAATCAATGCACAGTTTTGGACCCTGAACAGTTTTATTATAGTATAGATCCTTCTCTTATTGCTATATTCTCATAGGAGCAGACAGAGCATGGACCGTACATTTGTCACGATCCAGCCAAATCTCATTCGCCTTTTCCACGCCCATACGTCTGAATATGCCGTTATGCTATTGATTATAATTCTTCTAAGTGACAGTAGGTTGTAAAAGAATAAACTAAATAAATACAATTGAGCAATAGCATGTTATGTCTTAACTAGAAGTCAAAAGCTTCTACAAACAGTTGAGCAAGAAGACACAGGCGTTAGTAAATTAATATCATATAGTTACTTAAGCATTAGACGTTTAAATTGTAGAGAGTAAACCCGTTTGGAATTTTGTAATGTGTGTATGTACGTATACGTGTAAGTTCGTGTGATTTATAATTGACCTCCCATTTGCAGGGTGGGTTTGTAAATATTATGGTAATAACTAATAAATAAATAAGAATAATGTTTAATTTACCGACACAATCGTGCAATATACAAATGTGAGGTAATCACTGATGGCCTTACTAATATGTATACTTATTCTGAAGGTATACCAGAATCTGCTTAACTTGTTCGGTGTATATCAAATATAGTAATAATAGAATAGACGTTGTAACCTTTTTATAGGTTATAGCGCATTTATCGGTAAGGGGGTAAGTAGGTATTAGTGGCGAAGCTAGGGGGTAAGCCGGCAGTACAAGACAAGCCTATGCCAGGCACATTAACAAATGTTTTCAAGGAAATTAAGTAGCGTAGGGACTTATTATAACTCAAATAAGTAAGACAATAAAAAAATCTAAATAATCATCGGTTAAGTGCCTATTTTTCACTACCGGCTTACCTCCTAGCTTCGCCACTAGTAGGTATAAAAGATATTTGAATATCAGTGTGCTCCATCGTAGACTACATCGCTGCTTAACATCAGGCAGGATGGTGGGCAAACGCTTGTCATTGAGTTTAAAAAAAATAAACTTTACTAAATTACTAACTATTCCGCTTACATCAGCAATGACTCGGAAAAATATATTCACACTTCAACACTAAAATGTCACGAGTTATTTATTGTTAACACTTACTGCAAATGTAACGAGAGACCATAGAAAAAACAATGCAACGCTAAATACTACCATAATAAGATCTAAATGCGACAATGGCACATGATACTGTGGAAAATTTTGGAAGAATAACAAGATGATTTCCAAGGCCAAGGCTTTTTTTTTGTCTTTCAGTGTGACATGCAGTGACAATTAAGTAATCAGGTTAACTAAAACTATGTACATAAAACTTAAAAGTTCTGATTCATTCATCACTGACTCATCAGCGCCAATCCCAAACCTTTGAAAGCCGAAATTGCATAGGGATTCCTAATATGAGGTGTATGTAAGATAAACATGGATTAACTTTTACATCATTACGCATTAGTTATACAACCTGTCATATAATGCATGTTTTGTTACTATTCTTTTTTTAAATTCATCCCCTAAGAGGTATATAGTAGGGTAGAATGAACACGGTGAAATATCCTTGTAAAATAGCTACAACGAAGACCATGTTGTTACGTTGTGCGAGATTTTTTTTTAGTATTTTGGATTATTGCGACAGATAAAAATGGTCTCATTAATACATACTTGAACAGACGATCAAGAATCTGATCTACCAATCTAAAGTTGAAACTCATATGAATGCCATTAAAGTTAGAATAGACATTAAGGTTCATTAATAGGCTTTGTCACATTATAACAACTCTAGCTTATTGACGGTACAATTTAACAACAACTTGAATGTGCCAACGAACTTACATAGTTTTAAATCAATAAATGTATGAAATTACAGACTTGCAGTGTCAAACATATACAGAAAAAAAAAGCATAAAGAAGATAGGAATCTTATGATTAGACACATAATTGTGACTATTAAGCACTCAGATGCCTGATTCAGTGTTCTTCGTGTATAACCTCGTAACATTTTGCCAAGAGAAGAAACGTACATTGTAATTATATTGTTGTAAAATCAAAGACCGCAGAATGAATTTCGTGATGCAACTTTTGAAAATTGTGATATCTAGTTAAATACAAATCTTATTCATATTATTTTACTAGCAAGTATTATTGTAATAATCAAATTCTCAAGTGTTTGGTATTGATAATGTCATATGTCTAGCCTAAGGTCACGGTGATATTGTTATGGACTAACGCTTAAAGCTAAACAGCTGTTAAAGCTGAATTGAAAAAATAGGTGCAACATCTCATTCCTCAGATTTCTTCATAACTACAGTCGCGAGCAACAAAATGAAACTATATTAATACTGATACAGATGTAGAGAAAATAATAAATGAATACATTTCACGACTTTTGTTCCCAAAGAGGGGTAGACCTCTTCCTAGGCACTTACTAAACAAATGTTCACAGTACATCAAGCGTATTTAACAAAACGTAACAAGGAGTGAGCCCATCGTCGTTGCAGATGGTGCAAAAATATTTAACATTATTTTCTATTCTGTCTCTGTTTTCTAAGAAAGGCAAGAAGATAGCAAGATGTACTTAGATATTATCAAATACAGCTGCCACTTTCTATACGATATGTTAATTACAACTTTTAAAATACGAAATGACAAAACAACGACTGTAAATAATTTTAACTACACCTACATAAGTATAGTAGGTAGTAACCTGATTACATTTCATTGCTAGTGAATATATTCATTAAAAAAATCATGCATAATAAATGTACTACTAAATAATTTACCTACTTGTAATTAGCGCTGCTAATGACGTCATAAAATTGGCAACACACCTATGTCATAGCAATAGTTTGATATGCTCAGTCGAGCGAAACTGTGCGTTCATGAAATTTTTTTTAACCCTGTACGACATTCGTAATAGAGTGCAATTATTATTTCTCATTGTGATACAAAAGCTGGACAAACGTCCACGGCCGGAGACAATATCACTAGGATTTTGAATGATATGCAATTTCGCAAAGAAGACCAGTCAACCGTGACCGCTGAAACTGTTGCAACACGCACTTTACGATATTGTTATTGAGAATGACATTAAAAAAAATAATTAATACGACAACTTTTACACAGAACGCGTAAAAGCGATTTTGATCGAATATCATTGCTCGCGGTGGGTGCATAAATTGTTCGCACAATTATAATCTATCCCTCGAGGTAGTAAGTCGAGGCTAGAATTTTATTTATCGTCTAGAATACGATGAACAAATTGTACTTTTGAATTCCATAATATGCTAACGATTAACTTCTAACGAATAATTTCACTAACGTAGTATGTCTGTGCGCGTTTCATTAAACAATGTTCTTAACTTTTGTAGTAGTTCCTACTTCAGTTTATTTTTTAAGTGACTAACACGTTTAAGTGAAGACAATTCGAAGATTAATGTAAATTGCTCGTGCAAAAGAAGCAGCGAGTAGGCACGCCGGCCGGCGCGGTCACCAATAACGAGGGCCCGATACGATCTCCCTCAGTCACGTGGAAGATATCGTGTTCAGCATAGTACGATGACAATTTTTTTTCATTGGCACAATCAACTACATGTGGTTGCCATCAATTGAAAGATTGCCGGTCTACCAGCCAGGGGAAGACGCCAATTCTTGCCACCCGAGGATTTCCTTCCAGATACATATGTTAACTAATAACGGGACAATGTACTCGAATTACTAGTCAGCTTATGTTCAAATACACAGAACAAGATTTTGCTTCAATAAAGTAGCTAAACCAGTCTTAATACCGCTTTAAATCAAAGCGATGGCAGTTCCTAAAATACATTGGGCGAAAATTTTTCGTTTCTTCGGCAAGTGTTGAATAAACGACCCATAAAACGAATTTATGCCACACTCTGATCATATTTCAAAGGTGGACCGATATCGAATAAAAACACAAGAATACTCCTTAAAGGCAACGTCCTACAAAATGCTTTGTAGCAAACCTCGTCAACTTACCGACTCCGTGTTAATTATTTCGACCTTGTGTAAGATGTGTGTATGCTTTCTTTTGTCATCGTATCCCTTGAGAAATTGCGTTTTAACGCGTGCAGGATGCACAAAGCTAATTCTCTAGGTAACCTGAATTGTTCGACTGATTTCACGCTAAACACCACCCTTTACACAATAAGTACTACCTAATTGGTTTACTTTTTGCTCCGGCGTAGACGGCGGCGCGACGGCCGCGAACAAAATGTAGTCAGTACGAAATTCCAATTTTTTTCTTCTACAAACCCGTTTTGTCGAATGTAATGTACTCCGAGAACGCCAAGTTAACAAGTGACGATAAAATAATAATGATCGTTAGCGAGAAAGAATCGCAAAGACTGACAAAGAATACAAAAAATTACAGCGAGGATCAAAATGAAAAATGCAGACGTGATTATGTGATGTGCAAGAACTTGTACCATACGTAATAAACTGGTACTTGGGCTGGTTACGAAACCGGCCATTGCGTATTGAACTTGAAATCTTCAAGCTGCGTCCAGACAACATAAAAATAAATTAAAACTGATCAGCCGAGGCTCTCGTAAACCGACTTACAAAACATAACTAAGACAGCGGTGGGAATATAAATAAAAAGACTACGACCGGGAATAGAAATAAGTGAACATTTTTATGCACATATTTGTTTAAATTACCTATATTAATAGACTGTGCAATTGGAAAGCTAATAAGTATGAACGAATTATAATGCAAATAATGTATCGAGGGAACCGGATTGATATTTCTATTCGCGTTCAGAACATCCTGTACGCTTTAGGAAGTGTCAGTCATCGTTAAAGTACGCCGAGCTAATTGTAATCCAACCATCTCTACCGCTCTCATTAAAAAATAAGCACGTTTAATAATTTCCAAGCACTACGAGGAATTTTATGAAGAACCCTGCACAGACTGCCAGTGTATAATTGCAGTAGTAGTAAAATAAACCGTAATATGGCGCCGGACTGCATTCCCGAGCCTCCAGGAATAGCCTTAATGTCATACCTTAGACTAGCCCCTCGCTAAAAATAGGCCCAACGGGGTGCTCAGCCTCGCTCCTAATGGAAATTAAATTACTCCTCATCAAATTGCCATAACATTACAACTTTTTTATAGTTATTAGTTTAAGTGGATATTGCTACGATAAAATTAGAACTTTATATACTTAGGAGAATCCTGTGTTCCCGACTTAGGTACGTGTTACCTGTACATATTGTATACCGACAATGTAACATATATATCATAGTACGTACTCATGTTGGGCGTATCATTCTTACATAAGAAGTTAATAGGAAAATTGCTGCGCAACGATGCAACTGGACCTCTCGTAACATTGGCCTTTCAAGGTAGCTCTTGACTACCACAGTTCTAAGCTGGAAACGCCGACAAATGTTATAAATATTTTTTTTATTGTTTCAGAATGAAAGTGCTGTTTTTATGTCTGGCTCTCGCCGCCGTAGCTTTGGCTAAACCGGTAGCCGAGGAAAACCTCGCTGCCGTAGCTGCAGCGCCAAAGGTAGAAGACCCTGCTCCTAAAGCAGAAGCCGAGAAACCTCAAGCCGACGCTCAACCAGCTGAAGAAAAGAAATTACCTGAGGCAGACAAAAAGGACGAAGTTGCGTCACCATCTGACAAAGTTGAAGCCAAGAGTGCTTTAGTAGAGAATCCTGATGAAAAGAAGGACGAGAAACAGGAAAAGAAAGACGAGAAAGTAGAAGACCAAAAAGAGGAAAAGAAGGAAGACAAGAAGGAAGAACTCGAATCCACTCCTGAAGAAGCACCTAAAGAGGAAGTCAAGGAAGTAAAAATCGAAAAGAGGTCTGGTGACGCTAAAGCCGCCGAAGCACCCAAAACTGAAGAAGTTAAAGCTAACGTAGAAGAAGTCAAGGAAGCCAAGGAGGAAGCCGAAAAAACTGTTGTTGCTGCTCAACCTGTCGACATTGCCAATGCCGAGAAGAGCGACGCCACAGTTGCAGCTTCTAACGATGTCGAATCAGTGAAGAAACCTGAAGAGGCTATCGCCGAAAGCAAGAGCTCTATTCCCAAGCCAGAGGAGAAAGAGGAATCCGCTGCGTCTGCTGAAAATAAGAAAGCTGATGAAGCCAAACCTGAAGAGAAGCCTGTTGAGGCTGTAGATGCCCCCGCTGCCGCAGGCAAGGTAGAGCAACCAGCAAAACCCGTCGACGATGGTCTTAGAGTTGTACGTGACACTATTGATGACCAGAACAAAAAGGCCACAGAAGGCGAGGCCAAAGAACAGCCCAAACCCGAGGATGCTAAGATTGCTGAAGGCGTAAAAGAAGACAAGCCCTCGGAAAGCGCACCTGCCAAGGAGGGCGAAAGTGCACCGGCTAAGGAAGCCGAAAGCGCACCTGCCAAGGAAGCCAAGTCTGCAGATGTGAGGTCGGCAGAGCCCGCGCCTGCCGAAGCTGAAGAGAAGAAACCTGAGACCGAAGACAAGTCAAAGTCTGGAGCTGAGTCCGCGCCCGTGAAGTCCAGCAGCGACGCCGAGAAGCCAGCTGGTGATGCGCCCGCCCCCACCTCTGAATCCGAGGAAGATTCCTCAGAAAGTTCCTCTTCCGAAGAGAGCGGAGAAGATGACAAAGACAAGAAGAAGCCCTCGTCTTAAGTGTAAGGTAGAGATTAGCGGCCGGCGGTAGGCGCCTGTCGACCGTCCTCGACAGACGCCGCCCGCCCTCGCCCGCCCGCCTCCAGTGCATTAGTGAGTGATCGACAGCGTCCACGGACGCATCGACTATTCGATAAATATAGAGACTTATTTAAATATAAATGTTTCACAAATTACATGCTACAAATCAGAAAACTAATTTATCGAAATTACTGATTATTAGTTAAGTAATAAAAATATTGTTTTGTAATGTGGTTGTTTCTTTTAACGTGGTATTCAAACATTTTGAGCATATCGTGTAACGCATAAGTATACGCATGTCGGTGTATATTAAAACTGTCTAATAGTTTTAAGATATCTAAAAGCCTCTTGGGACGGTCTGATACTTACCGATTAAATAGTTACTTAAAATAAATTCATAACTTGGCACTGCATTTTGTCCTCCTGTACTCATACTGTATGTACATTTTAAATGTAGGTAATACGCCTGAATGAATATCCATTAACCATGGTAAAAAAAACTTTAGTCTTACAAAAGACTAGAAACTGGAGATTGTTCACGCTACATTCTCATAATTTAACACGAACGCAGAAATGTAAGTACATAATTGCATTATGTAGAGTCTAATCCAATAAGCACTAACCTTGCTCATTTATTCAACAAGAAATACCTACATATAGGTATTACATATACTCAGGTATGTGGCGAGTCCATGTTGAACAAATAGGTGTTTGTCACGCACTCGGCACGACTAAATTGTGACAAGGTACTTTTTGGGCGCGTAGAAAAAAATTGACATCAAATTTAAGTCTTATTTTGATAGGTAATACACCATATTATAAAACATACAAAGCACCAAGAAAAGGGTCATACATAGTATAAAATAAAGTCGCCTCCCGCTGTCTGTCCCCATGTATGCTTATATCTTTAAGCGCCAAATGATACCTTTTGTTTTCGTTATTTTGGATTCGGTTCTGAATACGATAGACATTAAAATCAATGAACCCATGTGTCTGGTATATGGGGTTTAACATTAAGGGCGGCCAGTATGGGAAAGTCTAGAAACTATGAGACGTGAAGATCTGTTCTTAGGATCCATGTCATCGATTTTAACAACAAGAATAAATGCATTCATAATTCGAATATTGTATTAAAAAACGGTGGTCACTTCGAACTAAGAAATTAATGTATATAAAAGAAAACATCATGTTTCACATAAACATTGACTGCTTAAGACATACAGAATCTCTGAATAGAAATGGTGTCAGTTTTTTTTTTCAATACAACAGTGTTCGATTTCTGAGCTGAATACACATATTTTTAAAATCTAGAATGCAAATTTTCTTGTTCCTAAATTCGATGACATGGGCCCTAAGAACATATCTTCGTATGTCTTATAGTTTCAGACTTTCCCATACTGACCGTTCTTGATTTTACATCTGTATAAGACATTGGCGATTTAAGGGTTAAAACTAGGCAACGGATTTTGATGCAGTTTTTTAGGTTTTCAATAAAAAAAATCATACACATAAAATTAACTAAGGTTTTAACTAAGGTCTTGAGGAATAAGGTACAGAAATATTGAAATATTAAATATTTTAAACTGCCCTCGAACTAGGATAATCTCTCGACCGGAGTGCTCCTTCTAGGTACAATCAAATTAATACAACGTGGTACTAAAGACAAATACCTATACCAAAAAGTAAAAAAGTGTGACCAAATTAATTCTAGGAATAATCTAATATATAAAATTCTCGTGTCACAGTTTTCGTTGCCATACTCCTCCGAAACGGCTTTACCGATTTTGACCAAATTTTATACACGTATTCAGTAGGTCTGAGAATCGACTACTATCTATTTTTCATGCATCTACCAGTTGTATTTCTCCCAATACACGGTGTACAAAGGCAACTTATTATGGCAAAACAAATGTTTGCCGGGACAGCTAGTAATATATAAGTTATTCTCGAGGAAGGTTTGTATGAATAATAGATGCATATAATAGCAAGGGAACATTGTTAATATGACAGAACGACGTTTGCCGAGTCAGCTGGTTAAAAATATTAGCAAAACTTGAGGAAGTCACTGAGCCCATTATACCAAAGATAGTTCCCCAAGGATGCTGAGTTTAGCACCGTATGTATGTACAGTAGTGGCGAAGCTAGGGGGTAAGCCAGTAGTACAAGACAAGCCTATGCCAGGCACATTAAAAAATATTTTCAAGGAAATTAAGTAGCGTAGGGACTTATTATAGCTCAAATAACTAAGACAAATAAAAAATCTAAATAAGCATTGGTTAAGTGCCTTTTTTACACTACCGGCTTACCTCCTAGCTTCGCCACTAATGTACAGATGTTCCCTGATGGCGCCTAAACCACTGCTTCTAATACGTTATATCTTATTGGGTAACGTTGAACAGGTCTCAATGGTCGGGGTTACATAGGGTACTTACCTATCAGATACTTCCAATATAGCCTTCAAAACGACAGACATCAAACAATTTTGCAAAGAGGTAGGCTAAGACCCCGCAAACGTTGCTTTGTCATTGTATATTCGTTTTTTTTATGTGTATGTATTATACATAACGTAAATCGATGGTCCCAATTAAAAATGTCGGTAGTGCAATTTTAGGAATATGTAATAGTGTAGTTTTCTACACCGTTATATTGGAAATATTAAGATTTATAAACATACTACGTACCTATATTACATCACGTAAAGGTACCAAAGATTATAAGCTCTTGTAAATTTGACGTATGTACCACAAGTAGTTTAGTTTTAATATTCAAAACTATCTTCTCACCTGAACATGTTCTGTTTATTAGATCCGACTTTTTTAATATCATCGAAATCTTCCTCTAAAATCACTCTATCTATTAAAGAACGCGCATCAAAACCGGTGCGTAGTTTTAAAGATCTAACCATACGGCGACTTTGTTTTATAATATTAACTAGCTGACCGGGCAAACGTTGTTTGCCAATATAAATTATTAACATTGTTTTTCTGCCATTATATGCATGTGTTATACTTACATATAAACCTGCCTCAAGAATCACACTATCTATTAAAAGAAACCGCGTTAAAATCCGGTGCGTAGTTTTAAAGATATAAGGATACATAGGGACAGACAGCGGGAGGCGACTTTGTTTTATACTATGTAATTATTATATTAATTGATATTGACTATTATATATCAATTTTCCCAGATATACTCGCAACTATATAATCCGATGAATGAATGAATACTTACAAATAAAGTCGTAGTTGGAGGCCCAACGTAATTCTATTCTATATGTACCTATTTAACGCAAGACATATAATGCGTGGGCAGAAAAGTGTTTTCGTCCGATTTTCTTTTCATCTAATTAAGGTACAAGAAACAGTGTTAGGATCTCTAACTGTCTAGAGTTCTTAAATTTTCGTTCAAAGAACTACACAATTAAAATATTAAACATTACCTCCTCATAAATAACATTTTTCATTCAATAAAATATCATACTATGAATATTGAACATCGCGTTGTTGAAATGAAACGAAGTTACAAAACAAAACTGAAGACGAATGATATCAGTTAGCGCCATCTAGTGTTGAGTAGCAGATGGTGGATATGTCACACGAAACGGCGACATAAATAAATTTGTACAAAGGTGCCTTTACTGGTTAGTGTAAAGCGAACCTGAAGCGAATTGTTTTTTCGTTCGGGGGCATTGACACCAGCTGAAATCGACTCATTAGGACCTACAGAAACATTAGGCTTCTGTATAAAAGAGTATTTCCGACTGACGCTGTATACAGAACAGTGTTTCTTTTATGATTATTATTATACACTAGCTGTACCGCGTGGTGTTAATATGTACTCGTCGTAAAATATGTTACTCGGCGATCATGTAGCATGCTAATGGCACAGATAAAATAATACTAGCTAATGGTGAAAGAGTTATCGAAAGCCGTCCAGCAGTTAAGCAAGAGTTTATTCGTTACAAACATCCATATGTGTATACAATTCTTTCCTCTTTATAATATTGATAGAGATATAATGCTGTAAAACAGAATGTATCAAAGAAAACGGCATCAAAATCCGTTGCGTAGTTTCAAAGATATACATAGGGCAGACAGCGGGAGACGACTTTGTTTTATACTATGTGCTGATGTTATACATATAGCACTAGCCTATCTATGACCCCAGGGAGAAATACTTGAGGAACAAAAGGACTAACTGACATATAAGCGAGCTTCTGTTGCTAAATATCCTCAAACATACGGCCACCTTAACCACACCGCATAGTCCAAGGTTAACTGGAAGAGAATGCTTTGTAGCATTAAGTTCGCCTCAGTACAAATTTAGTGCAATAAGTTATTAAATAAATAAATTTGCTTTTACCAGTCTAAGCCCCATATTCTGAAATATGAACCAAGGAGTTCTCAGTTAAGTTTTATTCTTTGTCTGACTAATGGAAAGTGTCAAAGAGATGAATGCGTCTCAAGCATTACACTATCATCAGCCCATATTAGTCCACTGCTGGACTTAGGACTCTCCAATTGCACGCCACTGTGATTTGTTTTCGGCTTCCCGCATACATCTTGAGCATATAATCAGTCCACCTTGTCTGAGGGCGTACATTCCGTTTGCCGAGACGCGGTCTTCACTCGAGAACTCTTTTACCCCAGCGGTCATCGGTTCTACGGCTAATATGGCCGGCCCACAGCCGGTTCAGCTTGCTAATCCGATCATCATCATCATCATAATCAGCCCATACTTGTCCACTGCTGGACATAGGCCTCTCCAATTGTACGCCACTGTGATCTGTTTTCGGCTTCTCGCATCCAGCTTCAACCAGCCATCTTGCGTATATCATCAGTCCACCTTGCCTGAGGGCGTCCTACACTCCGTTTGCCGAGACGCGGTCTTCACTCGAGAACACGTTTACCCCAGCGGTCATCGGTTCTACGGCTAATATGACCGCCCCACTGCCATTGCAGCTTGCTAATCCGATGAGCAGATGACTTTGGTTCTCTGTCGGATCACTTGGTTTCTGATAAGATCCTTCATAGAAACGCCGATCATAGCCCTTTCTATAACACGCTGTGCAACATTGATCGCGTGCGTCAGTATCCACGTCTCAACTCCGTATGTATTTACAGGTAGAACGTACTGAAGACTTGTCTTCAGGCACTGTAGGATCGATGGTGCTAAGACTCGACGTAACTTGCCAAATTCTGCCCAACCCAGCTGAATTCTTCTGTTTACCTCGTCCTCAAAGTTATTTTTACCTAACATTGTCTGCCCAAGGTACACATATTTTTTAACAACTTCAAGAACGGTATACGTGTACGGAAATCAGTTCCAGTACAACATGTTCATTGAACATGGTCTTGATTTTATCAGCTAACATATGCCTTGATTTTTAAGACATAAACTCACTTACCTCACCAGTCAGCATGCGACACGCAATGACACCCATCGACCACCAATCCACTGCATGTCCATAGGGCACCCTGCTGACCACCTCCGGAGCTGTTGGCATTAAAACCAAAAAAATATCAAACATTGTATAAGTATGCAAATAAAGAGTGTTGATTTAGTAGACTAGGGTGGGTTGCACCGAAACTCTGAAATACGATTTTCATGAGAAATACATTTAAAACTAATTATTTGTATTATTCATTTGATCCTTGAAATGTTTGAGTTTTAATCAGATAGCACGAGTATTTAGACGATGACAAAATACAAACAACGTTTTTGTACTCGTATTAAGAACAAAAGTGTTTTGGTGCATTCCACTCACAGGTCCGTATTCTGAAAATATCCTCAAAAAAAATCATACCCAAGCGACACTTAAGTATTGTTTAGAATCAAGTAAGGGGTAATTCCCATTTGTTCTATAGGACAAGAAGCTATTGAACAACAGTAGTTGGTTGTCCTTTTCCTTCTCTAGGAAAAGTGAGAGAGAGAACTAGTTCTATAAAAAATGGGATTACCCGTTTAAGCGACAATCATACTTCTTGTGCGTCACGCAACATTCATTCCGGTCAGTGCATTTAGACAAATATTTTAGTAAGTACAACTAAGTAACTAAGTATTATATATATGTAGGTATGTAAGTAAAATAGCAAAAATAAAACTGTACTCAACAATGGAATGACACTGCTGTCGTCGCGTCGCTGTGAGGCACTCGAAGTCTTCTGTCACAAGTAAATATCACAAAGTTTCACATTCACCGACGGAACCCTACCTAACTAGGCTTATATATCGATGGTTTCCAGCCAAAAAGGCCTAAGCGACATTTTTGTCCAAAATGAGTTGAGTATGCAGTTTGGATCGCCTTTTTTTTCACCGTCGATTTGTCTAGGTTTCATACCTGTATGACAGTTTGATGTCGCTTACGCGGTACAGATTATGGGTTTTTTCTCCCAAATCATTGCTTTATTTAAACTTTCAGCCACTCTCCGGTCAAATTACTTAAATGTCGCTTATACCTTTTTGGCGGGAAGACATCGATATGTCCCATTTGTTCCATGGAACAACATTAGTGTGAAAATTTCAAGCTGGTATTATGGCGGGAAAATTACCAGTTCGTGACCATGGCACATGTAAATGTGTCGAAACGTCGTTGGACAAACAACGAAGGTAAGCTGAATGCTTATTTTGGGTTAATTTTCGCTACGTAATACTACCAGTTAAATTTTTTTATGTAGTGTCAGTGCGCGTTTCTAAAAAAAATATTTAACGTTAATTTTTCCGTCTTGTCTTTCTCTAGGAAAAGTGGGAGAGGGAGAATCTTGATCTATAAAACAAATGTATATAGTCATTTTATTCCCTTGGTGCCAGGAAATGCGGACGTTACACTTTGGCATTATAGGCTCCAAGTTCTACACTTTAATGCACCAAAGTGTACATTGGGAATGGGGAATTTTCTATGACGTTTTTCTGACAGATTTTAGGGCTAAAACTGTCATTACTGTCAAACTTTGTTTGGAAAGTATGACATTAATGCTGCCCTGTTAATTGTACTTGCAGCGACACTTAGGATTTTCACTTTTTTTCATAAATGGCTCCCTAAGGGACTAAACTAATATGTTAAAAAAAGCATACAATACAATCATTTTATATTTTTACCTATTAGTTTAGTCCCTTAGGGAGTACTGTAAGTACAATAATTAGCAGGGCAAAATGACAGTTCTTAGAAAAACGTCAAATATTCCCCATTGTTGAGCATACAATAAAAAATGCATCCAAGCAACGTTGTAGCCAATGTGTGACGCTCGCATCTAGTTCAGTGGAACGTGGCTAGTGAGCCACGTGTGCAATACTAGTGAGCGGTCTGACTACGGAACCATAAGGGCGCTTTCTCCGTAGCACTAATTTATAGCATAAGAGCTTTTTAATGCCAACAATTTAAAAATTGTGCGTTGTAAAATCACACACAACACACGCATTTTCTGTGTTCGGACACACTATCCCACCGAACCACATGATGTCTAAGAAGAATCTGCATCATTTCTGCTTTCAGTGCATAGAGTGTAGAACCTAACCAGACTCTAAAATCTAAATGAACAACAAGCACAATGGGCATATTGGGAGAACGAACGTCGCTAGTATAGAATGTTCCAAAACATCGTAATTTGTAAATAATTTGTGATGTCACTTGTCAGTCACAAAGACTTGGAGACCTTATTATCCAATCAAATAGATCTATGTAACACTCCAACATCAGTTGTTTTAGTTTCCTACCCAATTAAATCGGCAACATGGTATTTGTATTATTTTGCATTTCACAGAAAGCTATACGATTTTGCATAAGTGAGGTATAATCCAATTGGAAAGCAACCACATGAACAGGTTTACAAAAGATAACAAACAGAATAGAAAAAACAGAGAACAAAAAAATACAAATAAAAAACAGAAAGGGAAAGGCGAGCCAGACCTCTTTAAGTAGATGCCTAAAGCTCCTACTGTAGAAGGGTTTTCATTTCGTTCCCCAAGTATCCACAATTTTCAAGAAAAAAAAAACCCCAGATTAACTATAATTAAAAAATTAAACAAAAGAAAAATACTTCATTCTTTATTGATTTTTTTTATAGAAATTATCACAAGACAATTTTTTTCTTAATTTTTGAACTATTAATCACAACATAGAACTCTGCTCACGAAATGTAATAACTATAATTTATATGTATACATATATTTCAAACAGCCATAAAAGATTTCCACACCTTTCGCACACCTCTTACATTCGGTTAAGGCGCAATAGCGAGGGCACGAGACTTGCGTGTGCGCAATGATATACACATGAAGTTACATAGATTATACTTCTAAATATTATGTGAAAACCTTTTTGCTCGACTCCTCAGAAGAATCACATGAAAAAAAAACTCAAATAGTCGACTAAATACATGAGTGTGGGGATTTCACCTTAAAAACTATTTTTTTACAAATTCTTAAGACTTCTTAGTGAGATGGTACCGAGCTTACAATGAATAGATAGTTCACCAAAAAGTAAAAAAGTAGTACGAATAGGATATACATACCTACTTAAATATTCCTAAGACAAATAGTGAAAAATAAAAAATAGGTTTTTTTCTCATAAGCCATGTACAATATTCGCGTTAACTTAGTAAAGCTTAGTACACACTGAGGTAGGAGAACAAAAGGTGCGAGTAAATGGATGGACTTGCATAAAAAGGTACATTAACACATTCGTGGACACTCAAAATAAGACGGTAGAAGTTTTATTGTTATGACGTCAACGGACAGGATGCGCCCCGAAAGGGTTAAAGTAGAACACTGTCGGAAACAATAAAAAAACTTGTAACAACGCCATCTAGTGATTGAAAACAAACATGGCGCTAGTTCTACAGAAAACAAAATAACCGTCCATAATTCGTTAACGGTTATTTAAAGGAGTCCTGCTCCAATAGCTTGGGTAGAAAAAAAAATATAGTTTAGTCGGAAAGAAAAAAAATACATCACATCCTTTTTACGTTTTTACGAAATTAAATGTACTCGGACTGAATAAGATAGTAATTATCGTAGATCGTGTCGTTTTAGGTAATATAAAATATAATAACATTATAGTGTATTATACATAATTATGTTTTAACACAGTAATCAATTTGCAATGCAATTTGCTGCGCCTAACTGGGCGATGCTTGTTGCAGATGCATTTTGTACATTATTGAAACATATAAATAAATAAATAGCCTTATTATTGGTTTTCATTTGGTATAATATCTATGACATAACACATTTATTTTATTAAAGGAACAAAAATATGACCTTTTAATACAAATATTTCATTAATCAGAATCACTATTAAGGGTGAGGGGGGTAAGATTTTGTCTACGTACATATAGTCACCCCACAGCATAGTATCATTCCTTCTTTTAATAACGTGAGACTGCCACTGCATATATTAATATATCTATATAGAATAGGGTGACTATTTATTAACGTGATTTCAGTCACGTGTATCCACACTATATACTGATTTCTGTGAACGTGAAGACTGAAAAAAGACTCGCACAAAGTCGTAATCAGGTGATATCGGGTAAGGAAAAGGCCTAAATGTCTTTACACACGTGAACCGTGGGCTTAGTGTCTCTGCCTACCTTGGGTAAGTTAAAAGGCGTTAATGGTATTAGAGCATTGTACAAATTAGTCGTCTTTGTCAAAACTATCAAATCAAATAGAAAATACATTATACTTAGTTGGTTTTCCTGTACTTACTCATTACATTAGCTCCCGTGAGTCTCGTCGACTAATTACCGATCTATATCATATCAACATATAGCATTATATACATATTCCAATTTAAAAAAGAAACACAAGGCATTATAGGTACATTAAGAGAGGTTAGGTTATAGTGGCAAGCAGCAACAATGCCTCGCTACGCAAACTCTCGCAGATAGAAGAGAAATTGAAGAGAAAAACAAACAAACAATCACTAAACAGTGCTATCTACTATAGTCTATTTTTTAATTGGACAGATCAATTTGACAGTTCCCATTCAAACAATTATGTACTCTGCTGCAATCACGTTAGAGTATATTTTACGATATAAAGGTCTTCAACTGTTTTCATTCAATTTTCAGTTTAATTTACATGGGAATAAAGTATCATATTGTGCTCATAGGAGCTGTCAAATTGGTGCGTCGAATTGAAAAATAGACTTGACACGTCACTGACACCTTAAAATTATACTTTTACAAAAAGAAATCTATAAAATATATCAATAATTATACCCTATGAGACGAATGCACCATATCGTTCGACTTAAGCTGACTGTCAAAAAAAAAATGACAGCACTTTCCCCTGTCAAGTCAACTTAGCAAGTAATTAAATCACATTTTTTTTATCAACGACACACGAGAAAGTACTGTCAAAATTAAACGCTAAATTATTCGTATATTGTGTCAAAGTATGTACATATTTTAAGGATCTCATTAATTGCCTTAATCGAGAGATCGCGTGTTTAAACAGGTTTTTACTTTAAAAAAATCTTAGTATATAACTTAGTTAAAAATATCTACTTTTACTGTACAGTTGGGATTATTTTTGCATCGATATTGCAACGATTAAATCTTTGCCACTGTGAGAACGGACATCCCTAGCCGCTCTCAACAATTTTAATTTTATTATTATTATTATAAAACATCACGCGCACTAATGTGTGCTTAGAAATACACTTGTGATAAACTAGAATATCATATTACAATTATTTAACACACATTACAAGGTGCTTAAGTAAGTAAAGTTACATTTGGAAAATTAAATTTGCAAGCGATAGGTTAAAAGTTCCAAATTAAAATAAAAACGTAAATCTCTATTTCTACCTAACTAAATCTTGTATTAAACTATAATATGTGATGATAGTTTTAACGGTTTTACACATAAAACGGAAAAACCTCTTTACGAGACAAATGTTTTGATATATTTACAACAAAAAAAAAAAAATATTACAACATACCTGTACTTAATTTGTTTATAGTCAGTGCATAAGTTACTTAATTAAATGATTAAATATCATGTTAGTTAAAACTGTCGTATCACTTAAAACATCAGCAATTCACATCGACAACCAAGTCGGGTAACTGTACGAGCCAACATATTCTATGCTCGGGACCGTTCCATCTCCCCCATCAATAAATAGAAATAAAAAAAACAACGAACAAGAATCGGTATACCTTAAATCATATGAACAATGGACACTTCAACCAGCCTTCATAATCATAGCACTAAAGTATTACGGCCTAAAGAGATCTGAATAAGTAAATTAAACAAAACATATGTGCCATACTTGTGTCTCAGATCTCGAGAGCTTAAAACAACTAAAATTATAATTTATCAGCTAATGTTATTGTAGTAGTTGTGAAGCGACACTCAGAACGTGTATTTACAATTAGACGGGCGCGTGTCTGAGGCCACGGACTGCAACAAACGTGCACTAAACATCATCACTATCTCTTCAAGTTTCAATCCGAATTTGTGCATTTCACTTGGCGCAATTTTATGGAAAAACTTAATACACGAAGTTCTGTGAAATAGGGTGCAGTCCAAAAGTAGTATGGTGGCGGTCGGTAGGTAGTAGGGTAAACGGGCTCGACGCGTGACAGTACAGTGTGAGCTCGCTCACAAGGCGAGCGTGTCCCGGATGAGCTTGCGCACCGTGTTCCCCACAGAGGAGGAGGGCGCGCCGTCCAGGCTGTAGTGCACCTTGAACAGGTACGGCTGGATGTCCGGGTACGAGGTGTCGAATATGAGATCGGCGTCGGAGCGGCTCGGCATCTTGGGCACGTACTCGTGCTTGTTGATGATCTCGGTGATGAATACGATCTTGTCCTGCAGCATCTCGACGACGCTCTCGTGCTTGGCGCGCGGGTCGTGGTCGGAGTGCAGCATCTCGCAGCAGACGGTCCACACCTCCCAGGGCGAGCACTCGGGCTGGAAGGGCCAGCGCGCGCGCCGCCGCTGGAAGAACTCGAGGCTGATGCAGCCGTGCGCGCGGGTGGCGGCGGCGTCGGCGGCGCGCATCATGTCGGAGAAGGCGGCGATGTCGCGCCGCAGCGACGAGGCCAGCGCCTGCGACGCGCAGCACACGTACGTCAGGTCCAGGTAGTCGCAGTCCACGTCGATGTAGCTCACCGTGCGGATCGAGTAGCTCTCCTCGCTGTTGTAAGTGAACTTGCCGCACGACCGGTGGAACAGCACCGTGTGGAAGATGCTGGCCACCACCTCGTCGATCTGCCGGCCCTCCATCGCCAGCTCGAACGAGATCCTGCGAGCGTTCATCGCGGCCGCTCTACCTAATCACACTCGCCGAGCCCGACACTACTCCCATATCCACTAAACGTCCGAAAAAGTTTCCAACTGAAAAAACGAAAACGTCCCTGTTAGTTTTTGTGGGCTGATTCCGCGTGTGTGGTATGCCTAATTAGACGAGTGACCTGAATTAATACGAAATCGGTTATTTTATTAGGGACAAGGAAGTATGCATTCGACCTTGAACGTATTTTTGACGTTGGCACGATTGGGTAATTAGTTAACGAGTACGATGACTAACTTACCCATATATTTAAGCGTTCCGCAGATGGTGGTTGTTCTGGCGCCGATGGAGAGCCACTTGGAGAGACCGAAGTCAATGAGCTGCGCGTGGCCCTCAGAGTCCAGCAAGATGTTCTCAGGTTTGAGGTCTCGGTAGATCACGCCGGCGTTGTGAAGGAAGTCTATCAAACAATAAATATGTAAATTAGTTTGCGTTGTGATTTGCTAATTGTATTTGGTTAATGATACACTTTGTTTAAATATGAGTGTGCGCAAACTCATTTCATGTCTAGTGGGGTGGAAAGAACCAACGGAAACATATTCTAGCAAGAGAGCCTACGATAGTATACTTCTATTAAAAATATAATTAGAATCGATCTTCTATATAACAGTGAAAACAAATTAAAAAGTACGGAGTACTGGATTATGCACAGAACTCTTCTACAGGGAAGCGTATTTCAAAAAGTCACAGTAATTAAGACTGTCTGTCTTACCAATGGCAATAGCAATTTCAGCTAGGAGCAGTTTGACGATGTGTTCGGGCAGCTTGCCGCAGCGCTCCAACAGCGCTGACAGCTCTCCGCCAGAAATGAATTCTGAAACTGCAATTAAACAATTTAGAGCAATACTCGGGGCCTCCTATCCATCTACTATGTGTATAAAACATTATTTTTAGCTGAAAGCAAATGGCCCCTAGCAACTTTTACAACTTTTACTATGGCTCTACAAAGTATCTAAGAACATTACTTGGGGTCCATTTGCACGCAGTATATACCGAGTGTAAATCGACCCCGAGCAATAATAAATATTCTTTGTCATTTCTCGAGGCAGTAGATTGTCTATGTTATACGGAGACGAATTTTTTTTTATTTCCCCGCATTGTAGCCATAATAAAAGTTCATAATATTGGCGAGCCCAACAACGTTTATAAAAATATTGCTCTGGGTCCTTACATGCAGACACTGCGTTTTGCTATTATGTATGTTCCTAATGACTGATGCATGGTTTGGCTGAGAAAATTGATTTTGCTAAATTTTGATTCGAGCACATTATTAAGGTGGACGAGGCGAACGACAGTTGCCATTATCGTGACATGTGTAGGTTTTCATGTCCTCTGGAAAACGGGCGTTATATAACGTATACAGATGAGGCTTGTAACACAAGGAAAATATTCTACTGTTGATGATTTCGGTCCCTTTGAGTTAGACCACATGGTCTGGCTACTTCAAAGTACGTTGTTTCGAGTTTAACGTTAATACTCATAATGTAATTAAAATACACACACCTGTCTCCCATAGGGGTAGGCAGATACTACAGATCTCAATTTGCCACGGTCCTAACATACCCCTTTCACTTCATCTACACACATCAAAAGTGTCTAGGGATCAAGTACATTTTAGAAGATTGCAATCGAGAATATATTTTACAAAAACTGAATTAATTCATAATTTATTCAAAATTCTACAGGCATGGGGAATTAGGTAGGAGACCAATCCCGAAGATTAGATTTGATTTAAATAAATTAGATTTTCTAAAGAGCTAAAAATGTTCTGGATCCTTAGGCACTTTTGATGTGTGTATGTTCATGATCTCCGGTTTCGAGTACATGTCACGCCATCTTTCACCAGGACAACAAGTAACTAACTAACTTTGCGATGTTATCCTGATGTCAACTTAATGTCAGTGTTTTGAAAAGAAAGGATATGAACATAACACTACTAGGATTTGAATAGAGATAACTGAATAGTTTTTCCACTGTTGTCATTAAGCCGAGTGTATGTAGGCATCAAGCTGAAATTCATATCAAATACTGAAATCTTCCGTCCTTGGGCGTCCTTCAGCGGGAAAAAATCGAAATTCTAAGCCAACGCATTAAAAAGCATATATACTACAAATTTGACACCAGGAGAGGAGAGGCATAGGCCTCTCCTTTGGCTGGACATAGGTCCAGCAGTGGACAGGTGTGGGCTGTTGATGCAGGGAACTTCCAGTGAACTCTGAATCGGGAATCGTCCAAGTACCCGACCACTAAGCTAACAGATGCTCGAGGGAAAGAACTCATTGGGTAACAATGGTTTTTAGCTTTGTAATTATTGCTTATTTTGTTTATAAATAAAGTTTGCATTCTAATAACATAAAACATTTCAACATAACCGTACCTATACCAGTTAGTCTATCGGTCGGAAAACAGAAGAGCAAATCGATCTGCGCTCGAGTTATGTCACTGGAACCGGAACTCCGCCACGTATGTTTTGCATATAACAATCGTAGAAATTTCATCACTTTACCTCAGATAACCTAAAGTTGGCACGCCACGTGCGCGGGCGCACACGATCTGTCATACACTGAACTGAACATTACTCATTGGTGACCTGATTACCCGCGACCGGGCTGGTAATCTAGCCACAACGCCGATAAGCGCAGACATAAACACTTCCGGCCAATCACCTTTCCGTTATTAAAAAAAAAATTGGAAAGTAAGGGCTTGGGAATTTCATGTGAATTCTACCCGATAAGGTATGTTTTACAAGTTCCGAATACTGTACAGAGAATAGACGTTAAGCAAAGTTAGAGAGGTCTTCGGGTGTCTTGAAAATGAAGAGTTGAGTTGCTTGTCGCCGGCTTTCATCTATGGGGGTCGGAAGGTCGTTTTAACAGCCTCATAAGCCAAATTAAGTTAAAAAAAAAACAAGCGTGTTGGACAACAGCGATACACGCTGTGCGGAAGAAGAAATTACCTAAACAATTAAGTATATTGGGTCGACGTTTCTTTAAAGGATATTATCACAAGGTCTTATACGTAATTAACCCACGAGTCACTAAAATCGGAATAATCTTTATTATGTACGCAATTTAAATAGCTAATATAATTATTATTATCAACCAATTAAATAAAAATAATAAATTAAGTGGTATAAATAAACTCATCCCAAGTTTAAAAGCATGCTGAATACTGTTTAATAATCTTGAATTATAATAATACCTACGCCGTTCATTGCGTGCCTTAGGTCTCCGCAATTGTTCAAACACTTGCGTGACCCCGCAGTCTACATCGTATTATCACAACAGTCGCATTTGTTATACATGTTACAGTTAAAACCAGTTTTTAGATAGAACGCGTTTTTCCTAGTTAGAACTAGTTTTTACTTAATGCCTTTGTTAATACTAGAATTTACTAATGTCCAAATCGAATATCAGTTAAAACGTGTTCGTACTAGACAAAACGCGTTTTTCCGCAGCGAGTCAGTTAAAAGTGTTCCGACTTCCGACCGAGGTTAGAAATTATTTACCTTTGAGAACTGTTGCTAAGGAAACAGCCATAGGAACAGGCCATGGATTTATGCGCTGCGTTTGCAAGAAAGGATGTATGTCAAAAGGGTGTCTCTGCAAGAAAAGTGGTTATCTATGTACTTAATTCAAAATGCCACGATAGTTTTTCTTGCAATAACAAGTAGATCCTGATCCTTTTTTAAATTCAAGTTTGACTGATCATATTTTATTGTGTGTTTATCAAGGTTCTTTAATTAATAATGTTGTGTAAATTAATAATGTTTCTTTTTTAAATTTTATGGTTGTGTTCTGGTCGGTCTGTGTTATTTACGTAGGTACTTAAAATTAACTAGTGGACTCGACAGACGTTGTGCTTTTTTATTTTACATGGGGAATCCTCATGGACACCCCGCCGCCATGGGGACAGCGAACGGGATAGTGTGGGACTCTTACCGACTAAACCCCCATGATGACCTCCGTGTCGCAAGCAGGGCGGGTCCCGGGAGTACCCGAAGGCATTGCATCAGGACCCGCCCAAGCGATCGGTCCTGTCGGACTCCGGCTCGGGGCAGACGGTGGTGTGTCTGCCCCAGCGACCTCCATCACCGGCGGCAGTTACCAGGCCATAGGGTAACCGCCGCCCTTCCCGGGGCCGTCCAAGCAGGTGCCGGGGACCCCACTCCGACACCCACGACCCCAAGGAATCCCTTTTAGGACGCCTTCCTCCCTTCCGGCCGCAGAGGATAAGGAGCGCAGCGCACCGCAATACTGACCGCTTGTCTGCGGGCTCGAAAGCGAGCCCGGGACAGCGGTCCCTCTCGGGCCGGCCAGTCTGCAACAGACCGGCCCAGTGGATTCCTCTTAGCTTCACCGGGTGTCCCTACCCGGATACTAAGCCCCCTCGCCACGACAAATCGGGAACTCATAGAGAAAGACGTTGTCCTGCCTTAACTATTAATATGAATATAAAATTAGTTTAACCTCCAGGGTGGCCTGTGCCCAGCGGTGGATGTCATGAAATATAAACCATCCTATCTCTCAAATCGAACAAAATTACATATAAATGCCAACTTTTGTGAATATCGGTAGCCTTGGTGAAGAGTTAATTGGGAACAAATATCATGACACTGGATTTTTATATATTAAGATATTGTCATCTTTGCAAATAATTTAAGTCGATGTTCTATAAAATGTTCCTTTTGTGTTTTTAATATTAAAGTAAATATTTTTAAAAGCATATTGTTTTCATTTTCAAATTAGTTTATCTAGTGCTAGTTTTAACTACAGCTCGATGTGACAACTAGTTTTATCTGAAAATCAAATATATCAGTAGTAAATTCTAGTTTTAACTGGGTATTTCTAGTATTAACAAAGGAATTAAGTAAAAACTAGTTCTAACTAGGAAAAACGCGTTCTATCTAAAAACCGGTTTTAACTGTAACATACACACCCTCTATTATCTCTAGTTTATTTAAATCTAGCTGACCCTGCAAACGTTGTTTGCCAGTATTCCTCTGGTAATCATGAATTATACATATAAACCATCCTCAAGAACTCCTGTATCTACAAAAGAAAACGGTATCGAAATCCGTTACGTACTTCTAAAGATCTAAGCATACATAGGGACAGATAGCGGAAGGCGACTTTGTTTTATATTATGTAATTACGTATTGTTATATGCTAAACAAAACTTAATATGTACATAAGACCTTTTTTGACAGATTGTAAGTTGATTTGAGACTTTATTACCGCAAAATAGAAGTTATCACAGGGCGAAGGAACCGTAGTACTTGGGTTGATGTTGGTATCATAATGACAACTTAAGCCTAGTTCAGACCAACGCGTTCAGCTCGTATCATTTTTCTATAGTGGGTGTAAAAGAACCCCAAGCAATCGTTATTGGACTCGTTAATATGAACAACTTTTACTATGCCGACAATGCGGAGAAATCAAATAGTAAAAGTTGTTCAGCCTAACAACTTTTCTGAGACCATTGCTCGCGGTCCTTTTACTGCTATAACGACGCTAGGCAATCGATAATACGTTACGCATCTTCCTTCTCATTTGTATCGACCCTAACGTACCAAGCTCTGATAGCCCTATAGCCCTGCAAGTATCTACACAACAGATCGCTACCCTGTTATGCGCCGTAGGATAAACGCACCGCTCCGGCCCTGCAGCGGTTACGACACGAAATGTCCAAATTGAAAGAGCCCTATGAGGGTTCAAGGTCTCGTCTTATACGTTGTGTAAGAATTTATAGGACGATGGGGCGATCAGGGAATAAACGCGACAGTTACCAATTACTTTACTCTTATTATTTTAGTAGTAGGATAGAACATGCTCGACCGGATAGCGACACACACTACCCATTACACTAGATGTTAAGTTACTTTATATATAAATTAGGTTACCTGGAAGAAATCGCTCTGAGCGATAAGGTCGCCATTTGCAATCTTACCATTGTTAGTTTTACATTTTGTAATGTACAGTGTGCAATAAAGAGTTTATTCATTCATTCAATTACTATAACAATTCAGTATACATTGCTGAGACAGAAGAAATCTATGCAAAATCACGAAAATAAAAATGACATTTTAAACTTTAGTTCACAATTACGCGTTTATTAAACAGGCCCTCGAACGCGCATGTTAAGGGCTCGGACGCGAGCTGAACGCGTTGGTTTGGCCTAAGTCCAAGTTATTTTGGCCGGGTGGTTTATTTAAAATAAATTTATTTAATTTGTTGGATAAAGTCTGGACACAACTTAGCATAATATGTTAAAAAGTTGCATTCATTTATTTACTAAACGGTAAACCAACCGAATATAATGTTTACATACCTACATTTATGCAATTTTAGTTTTAAATAGGTCTTAGTCCTTCTATACACTTGGCGTACACTTTCAACAGATTATGTTTTTAATTAAACGCAAAAGCGGGTAGATCCACAAAATAATGTAAATATAAGGTGTTTACAAAGCAGATTATTAAATGACATTTAAAATAGTGCATAACGACAATAGGTAAACAGACCGAAAATAAACCACGCCACCGCTCTGTCGCAAGCTGAACGCGTCAGTTTGACCTAGGCTTAACAATAAAACGGTAAACAAATAAATCGTGTGGGACGATAGTGCCAACACTAGGCTTGTAGGTGACTATCACAGGGTCAGTGAATGAAACCGAACTCTAGGTATGAACCTACATTCACCAGTTAACCCACTTACTTCCAGTTAGATTCGCTCCTATCAACCTGATAACGCATTATCAAACTCGAACTCAGCCGGGCTGATGACCGAGATTTTATACGAAATGAAAGTAGTATATTTGAATTTGGTTATAATGTTTAAGCAGTATACAAAATAGAGGACACATTTTGTATGGGGATGGAAATTTTATTTTTCTGTTTCCCTGCATTGTCGCCATAATAAA
>SJJU01002066.1:0-12334 GCA_012932125.1 Conopomorpha cramerella | reverse complement strand
CCCATCGCCGTTATAGGGTTCACACACCTTGTGGTGTGCGGGTATCATCACGATGTTGTCCTTCACCGTACGAGCGTTGCGTGGCGTACATAGGCTCTGAAAAAGAGTCCCATTGGTACACGTCCAGTAGCCGGACTCGAACCCGGGACCTCCCGGTTACAAGTCAAGGATCCGACCAACTGGACCACAGACGCTGGTATTATTACATATTAAAAACGTTTTTAAAGTTAAACTCAGTTTAAAACTAAAACAGTTTATTATTCTAGGACTTATTTTTCTTTTGATTCCATTTCAAACTTTGAAGTTTAAAACTAAATTATTCACAGAACGAGCACTAAATATACAATCATTTATTATATTTCTGAGCGCTTATTTTTGTTACGTTCATATTAATTTTAACTTGCATAATTAATGAATTATAAGATATTTCTTTTGCATTGTATGCTTTTAAAACACAGATGCATGGTTAATTGTTGTATTTACATTTAGAGTTCCCCTCTATTACTATATATGAATTGTGTTAAACATATTTATTATAACGCCCTTGTTAATAACAAAAGTCATATAATTTACTAATTTTTTGTGTAACTTACTAAAGATAGTCTTTTACACAAACGATAAAAAAGGACATAAAAACAGTGTAAGCAACTCTTACGCAGTTTTTTGTCGCAACTTTACTTTCCTTATTAGTAACAAGGTTAGTGTAAAACTTTTAAATGAAGATGTTGAACAATAATAATTCATATTCCTCATTGTCACTTAAAAGGCGCAGTTTTACAAGTCATCATAACTGAAGCGTTCTTGATTTTACCCTCTCAACGCTGATACGTTTGCGAAACCAGGGCAACATGAGCTACTTCGCCAATAGGATACTAATGACTCATAGGTCAGTATAAATTGGTCTTGTGTTTGGTCCTCGTAACGACAGACATGGCCACTAGATGGCGCTATTCAAAGAACCCCCTCAACTTTACCGCTGACGCTGAGAATCGGGAAAACTTCGATTACCTATTAAAATGAGATTAAAGTTTAATTTTCGATAACGATTTTGACACGTTCTTGTTGAGCTCAAGTTTTCGGGACAATCATCGGAGGTGATCCTTCCGACAGTAGGTGCGTCGCGTCTGACGTATTATTAGGACGGTGTTTTTTTTTAATAAATATCCTTTATGTTTTCGAATGTTTCAGTAAGTAATCTGGGATTATGCAATTTCCTTGCGTCCCTAAAACCTCCTTAAACGTCTTTTGTGCTTGATTAAGGAGAAATATAGCTCTAAATATTACACACCTAATGTAATATCAGTATACTGTGCACGTGAGGAATTGAAGCTACACATTTTTTTTGCTGTACATTTTCGTGAAATTGCGATAGTAAAAATTTAATTTCCGGCGCTCAGCTCCTAATGTTTATTCTGACTGAACAATTCTTCCACATTGCCCAAAAAGAGAATCTACCATAAACATGAACAAACATCCTCGCAAGCAGCCTCACAAAAGCACACAAAAGTGCAATTTCGCAGATTTAAAAATGAACATGAAAATGGAGAAGAAAAATCGAAATACAAAGTTTTCCCTGCACTCATAACGCATCCTAGCTCAGCTTGCATATAAATGAGCTTCGTCATTTCCGACTAAAACATAGTATTTTGAGCCAAACTTGGGCATGCTCTAAAGTTGGCAAGCCCTAACATTTGCTTAGTCTATGAAAAATAGCGGTAAAACTTACTAGTGAAAACAATGTAGATCCTTCGCTGATTATCCCTCAACTTAATATACCTACAAAAACAAATGCTGCTTCTCTAACTATATCTGTCTATAATCATCAAGTATATAAATGTTTTAAAAAACTGGATTCTTCAGAAATATAATTAGTTATTATTACAGATTAGATACAGATGACATAGATTGTCTATGATTTAATTACAAAAAAAAATATTTGTGATAAAATTCCAAGAGACGTATTTCGTATACATGTTTCCAGAACTGTATTCTGAGTTCTAATAAGACAGGATTTTTTAAAATATTATCGCCTTACGCGGATTAAATCGTACGGCGTCCACCAATTTATTTCATATTGTGTACACAGATTTTTAAACAAATCAATAATGACTTATCGAAATCCGTCGAATTATTGCAAACGATTTCATGGTACGAGGTTTATTTCTGACGTGTAAATGAGAAGTGTCTATCGGGTGCTGCACAAAATGTCCATCGCTTTAGATCGTTTTACAGTTCGCTTTGAAAAATACTTCGATTTTTAGAAAACGTTTCTACACCGCTCTTGAACTACAGACAATTTGTACTTTCATGTTCAACGTTTCAGCAACTCTATTTTGAACGTGACTGTATATTGAAATGTATATCTTTATTCGTTACTAGCGAACCGACACACGTTGTCTTATCTTAACTAAGATTATAGACTTCGAATTAGCATAATTTTTCACAAAGTTTTTTATACTTTGCTTCCATAAGAATCCGAGATGCGTTAGGGATTATTTATCGATTGGCTCGCTACTTTATCGCTATAATTTATTAATTGTCTGACTGGTTTTTTTCCCTCAGTATTTTTAGTTGTACAATGTTAAACAATTTCCCAGGAAAGAAATTATAAATAATACTATCCGTGCTCCAAACAAATCCATTACTATTTGCTTATTTCATACGTACCTACTTATAACATGCAATCAGAAATTTCGCACACGATCCTACTTAGAACTAGGTCGGAAATATTTCGCATCTTGTCCTACACTTTGCATGTTACAATGAGCTGTTTCTGTGTGCAATAGTCGAAGGATTCTAGGCCTTATTGCATTGGCGGTGTGTACAGCCGTGACTAGAGTGTGCAATTAGAATCCCGCTTGCCTGAAGATTACCATAATAATTCATGGCATGACAAAATGCAATCTCCTACTTATAATGAAAAGGATCACTATGGTATGCATTTTTTTGGGTAGACATCGAATTAGGCTGTCGATAAACACGATATGTAACTACACACGTCACATTAGCAACGCAAAATATTTAGGGAAACTAGCAGTAGGGAAAACTGTTTCACAATTCGTACACACAATATGTAGGTACAAAGTATTTATATTTTTTTCTTTAAAGCCATTAGACCTTTCGTTTTTGTATTATTTATGTTTTTGGTGGGATTTCTGATTTTTCTTTCCTAAACACTTGGCCAATAGTGTAGCTCATTTTCCAGAACAATGACTGTCATTTTAAAATTAAGTTGGTTAAAAATGTGGACTTGTCATTTCATTTTCTCCGATCACACAAACACATAGCAATATTTACTCATACAATCTCACATGTAATTGCTACATCATAGTACCCGTCCAAGTAGTGTTGTGCTCGCGGGGTTCCGACTCTAGACGGTGGGTTATTGAATTTCTTGCGGCCGGGTAATAATTTGGAGGCATATTCTACACTGACTCACCGCCTATGACTGGGTACTGAGTACCGGTTATTATTTGTTTACCGGTTATTATACATCGATGATCCCTATTAAGAAAGTCGGATCTACAAAACGGAACATGTTCGGAAGAGAAAACTTAACTACTTGTGGTACATACTTCAAATTTACAACAGCTTATAATCTTTGGTACCTTTATGTGATGTAATATACACATAAGTTTATAGATCTTAATATCGCCAATCTAACGATGAAGAAAAGTACACTATTAAATATTCCTAAAATTGCACTACCGACATTTTTAATTGGAACCATCGACATATCTGCGTAACATCCAGCCCTGTATTCCCTAAAGGTTTCTTGAAGACATTTGAAATTTTGGATCCGGGTAACGCTGTCAAGCACACAAAAGGTTTGTTGCGGTTTCTCGAGGAACTGGGATGGTTGGAGTAGCGCAACCCAAACCACGGACAATGAGCGCATTAGATGTCGAGTTACGGACGCGCCCTCTATCATTTACATCAGAAATCAAATGGATCCGAAAGCCTGGTGGCGGTTTTTGAATTGATAAATTTAATTGGTCGTTCAATGATTGCGTTGTGAAATAAGTCAGACATGAAGAAACCGGGGGCTAGTGATATGATATAACGCAATCTATGAAACCTTTCGAAAGGATTGGGTAACTGAGATAACCACAAGAACAGGAAACAGAACAGGAACATCAAACTACATGTATCTAGAGGCTCCTACAGCTGATATACTTTGGAACAGTATTAAAAATGTCTTTCCATCAACGTAAAAACCTACCGTACCTCCAGGTAGATGACATCAAACATGCAGACACGTGTATGGACTGTTCAGTACAACTGTAGATAAATGGAACTCCTAAAACACTTGCCACGGAATTTTGAAACATAAAACAAAATAGGCATCAGTTCAAAATGCTGTGGCACATGTAAGGCAAGACGTTAGTCACGTGGGAGTCAATGTTGCTTGTTTTAGGTTAGTAGGCTTGATGGGGATAAAGTATTCCTACAAGTTAAGCACTTACCTTCACTCACAAGGTTATTTCCAAGGCAATGTAATACCCCTTAATGTTTGTAATAATAATTTAAGCAATGCTTTAGATTCGAAAATGTTTGAACGCGACGAATTTACAAATGGAGAACATGTGTGTTCGAATTTCAATTCATTATTTTAAGTTAACGTAGGTGTATATGGTTTATATTTAATGGATTGTGACTTGAATATATGTAGGTAAGCTTAAAGTAAAATGGAGTAAAGACGCCAGCTAGCGTTACAATGTATCATCAATGATTAATTATTCTATTTTCTAAAAAGATGACGCTACGGTGTTCCATGTCATTGAAAAGCAAAACCTCTTTAACCGAAACTTCTTGCAACAACTTCAATCAATATTCTGATTGGCATCAACTTGCACATACCCATTCCTGATCAGTATTCTGATTGACAAACGACACAGAAACCAATAACTCTATGTACCTACATACATACACTTCAAGCCTGTCTCCCAGAGGGGTAGGCAGAGACTACAGATCTCTATTTGTCACCGTCCTGACATACTTTCTCCCTTTCGCTTCATCTACATTCATACATCTTTTCATACATGACCTCCGGGTTCGAGTACTTTTCACGCCACCTTCGGCCAGGACATCACCAATCTGGTCAATATATGTCCTTCTGGGCGACCTCTACTCACCCGGCCTACATCACCCATATAAATCTCTTTCGTCAATCGACTTTCATCCATTCTCTCCATATGCCCAAACCACCGAAGCATGCCCTTTTCAATCTTGGTCACTACATCTTTCTTAAAACCGCAACTTTATCTTATCACTATTCCTTATCCTATCCTATTCCTTAACTCTATGTCATGGAAGAAAATTAGTTATGAAATGCCTCATTGACATACGACGATACAAGCTCGAAGTTTTTCTTAAACCTCTCTGATCTTACATAGGCTCATTGTAAAATCTCATTTTACACTGTAGATACAACTGACTATATTTTTGTTAATACAGCATCTACTACTACATTTTTTTTAACAGAACGACTTAATATTACATTTTTGTTCTATCTCTTCATATACAATTTGAAAAGTACTTAGTATTAAATCTGATACACTATATATAGTGTAGGATAGTAAAAATACAAGTTTCACCTGTATCATTACTATCCGTGCCCGGAAATAACTTTCGGGATAGAATTATCTAGTGTCATAATGTTTGTTCCCAATGAACTCTTCAGCAAGGCTACCAATATACACAAAAGTTGGCATTTATATGTAATTTCGTCCAATTTGAGAGATAGGGTAGGTTATATTTCGTGGCATCCACTGCTGGGCACAGGCCATCCTGGAGGTTATACTCATTTTATATCAATATTAATAGTTAAGACATATAAATATCCTAATCCAGGTTTTTTTTATCACTATGAACAAGCGTTTGATCACCATCCTGCCTGGTGTTAAGCAGTGATGTGGTCTACGATGGAGCACACTTGTTCATTACGTACCTATTCACCCGCGACTTGAAGACAAATAACTTTCAGTAGTTTTTCTGTTAAGTATTTCCCCATCTCATACATACTCGCATATCGCAAACTTTCACTTAGTAGGATACGAACTGCTACTCAAAATACAATTTAACTGTCAAAAGCCTATTGGGGATTTAATCCCAACACTCAGGACGAGCGATCGATCGAAACTCCACCATCGAAATACATACAAGCGCGGCCGTTGAGTACCATGTAATTGGAATTGCAATCCTCTGGAACAAGTCAGCGCGAAAAAAAAAATCTCTATGAATGACATCGTGCCTTCGCGGACTAGTTTGAAGTCACAAACATCCCCAGCAAGACCTTACAAAGCATACCAACCACTAACCAAAAAGGTCCACACTAAATATCCAATAGATCAATCAAAAAGGCTCAAAAGTACAAGCCAACGCACCGTCCAGGAGCCTAAATATCGACCTTATTGCAATGAGAGATAAGGTGAAAATGGGTAAATATCGTTGGTGCTCGGTCTGCAATTGATTTGCCGGGACACATTCAGTTTTAGTCGCGGCTTTTGCGAAACCGAAATACGAAATAATCAAAGAGGTGTATTGAAACCGACCAATATGAGGTTTCTACACGTTATTCGTTTAGATACATGTACCTAACTAGTTCAGTCTTTCACTTTTCATTTTCTTACTTAAATGCACAAAAAGTTAGAGGTTGGACTTAAAAGTAAAATCTTATCGAGATACGATTGGTGCAAGAATTAACATCTACATTATCCATCCCTATATCCCACAACACCCACTCATCGAAGTTTCTAATACTGTCCTACCGCAACTATCAATTTATTAAAATTAACACCCCTAATTGAGCCTTAAAGCGAATACTCGAATTTCCAATCTTGGTGTTTCCACACACACGCAAACTGAAAATTGGTTTATCCCCTTGTTCTAACTAAATCAGTATGCGGTAGGCAAAACGGGCGCCCGACTGGCCGTCGACGTTACTGCAAAACGACGTTGAGCAAATTAGAGGTAAAAGCTTGCTCATCCAGTCAATCGCTCTATCTAGAAGAAGAAATTCAAGTTTGGAATACATTATTTTCTTAATTTATGTTCTTTGTTTAGTGCCAGTATAAAAAATCTAAAAAGCACGGCACTTTCACAGCTTTTTTTTATGAATCCCAGACGACGCAACTGGCATCTGTAAAATACGAATTTACACCGTAATGAAATTGTAAAAATATTGAGACCGAAATATCGTTATTGAAGTAAAACAATATTTTGACTAATAAACAGATGGGAACATAATAGATGGGGAGTAGCAGAAAGAAATCTCTAAGTATTCGCAGTAATTAATTAAAAGTTTAGTAATTAAAAGAAGTTCAAGGTTATTGGGAACGGTAAGCTCGCAGATCCGCTGTCCCTGTCTGCACCTCTCGATAAACATAACAATGATCAAGTCAGATTTTTTCTTGTCATTAGTATGAAGATAAAAAGTTATCTACGATTATTACGTTCTTCTAGAGTCTACAGAATACAATACGTCATCGTGTTAATGTACCAATGCCTTAACACAAAGTAGTAATTAAAATCGCGGTACCCTGAAACCCTATGTTTACATACAAAAGATCCATTTACACTCGCACTGAGGCGTGGTCTTAAATTGCGTGCTACATCAAAGTCGGCGTATGTATATGCTCAGTCTAGCACAACATGAAACACCCGTTTCAAGAAATCTGTACCAAGTGTGAGATCAGTCTCAGCGATGTTTTGTCTGCGACAGTAGGAGAGCTTCCAAGAGATTTGCCATCATCTTCGTAGGGTCGAATAACTCAAGCTGAGTGAAAGCGCTCCGTGGTGGTTTTGTTGAAGTATTTATGTGCATTTTATTTCTTGTCTCAAAACGTTTCTAGTTCACAGATCAAACGGATTTAGGGATGTAGAGATCAATTCAAACTTAATGTACCTACATAGTTGCGTTGCTCATTACATGGTGACGGCATTAAGGATTAAGTTCTCGAATTTAGAAGGCAGTGGGGCGGCCATTTCTACTGGAGTGGAGTGCACCGCTACGCTGTTTTCCGCTCCATTTCATTTTACGCACAAGATTCCGTGCGATTGCCGCTTCCGCGCCCTCTACCAGCCAAATTAGAAGGTCTTAAGTTGTTGAGCGACGACGGTATAATCACTTATTACACCATGTTAAACTGAGACTAGATTGTACCTGTAAGACGTCCAGTGGTCCACAGGAATCATTTAGGTACCTCAGTAGGGCTTATGAACGTGGATGCACTGTATGTAGAAAAGTAGCCAATTAAAAAAACTAGCAATGTTTGAAAACTAGCAAAACCTCGTCGGAGATCCTTTGGAGACATGATGCGTTCTATGTCACTTTTAGGGTTTAAATTACAATTAGAAAGAATGCAAATGGACAGCCCGTCGCCTATTAAATGGCGTTCCCCCCATTCCCTTTCGCATGGCTCAGATTTCTCTTGCTTTGGATCAAATATATTTTGTATCATCCTTTTACGTAATCGCGAATATTTTCTGTGAAACCATTAACGGTACAATCGAATGGTAGGTACAACAGGAAAAAAATGAGTTAGACGCGTAGGTACGTATTTACCTACCTACGTTCTGTTTTGTGTTCATTAAAAAAATATCATATAACAGTCCTTCACAAATGGAGCACGAAGCTTGAAATGAAAACAAATATTGTTTTTATAAGAGCATTAATAAATAATACTCACATTAGCAGACTTGAAAAGCAAACAACATTAATTCAAGTGGTCTGCGCTGACCTGGCTCTCAAACACAATCAATTACACTCAGGCCTGCACGGGGTAGTCATAGATAGCTACTTATAGCTTCCATCCATTTTAAAAATAAAACTCATTCGTATAAAGGTGTGAAATATTATGAAGGGTTTCTGTTCATGTTTTCATTTATCACATTAGCAAAGTGCAATGCAAAAATAAAATAAGTTAAAATGAAAAAAAATGTTTGCTTATTTTCAGACACAACTAACGGATCTTGAAGGATTAGGTGTAGGAAGGCATAATCATCCGACATAGGTATTCCGATAATCTATCATTAAATTCAATGCTGTCGCTTTTTGACAAGCAAAGTAAGAAAGAACAGACGATAGTTTTAATCCCAGATAGAGTCTAATGAGCGTACCGGATTTAGGTTTTGGTAATCTCTGCGTACTTGAGTAGTAGACAAGTTGTTGGAAATGCATAAGATGTAAATAGCTATATTTTTTACGTAACACGAAAAGTAGTTCGCCCTATAGTCCAGAAAGAATTAACTATAACTGTTCCTGAAGCCCTAACACTCACGTTAGGTAAGACACGACATATAACAAATAAGCGCTGTGATTGGCTGTAACGCTTGGAGCTTCCCTTGTTTCAACAAATCATAACGTCTTGTCATTTTCTTTCTTGGAACACTTCGTTAGCGGGGCTGATGAGGTGACCTAAAATGAGTCATCGTAGACATTGGTGTCACATTACGTATTTTTTTATATACCCACCTAAATATTCGATGTATTATCGCGTGCTTGATGAAATAAACTGTGAGTGGGATTCCCGCAACTACTCCCAACGGTCCCCAGATGGACGGCGGTGACGCATGGTTACGGGCGTGAAAGGAAATGTGGTAGAAACACAATGACTTGCCTGTGTCTGTATTTCTACTCGATGTAGTCTAGACGTCTCCTAGTCACAGGTTAACAGTTGCTTAATAGGCAAGTGTAGGATACATCACAACTTAAGCCCAAACGGTATCGGCATGGTGGTCAAACGAAAAAAAATCGCCGTTCACTTCGAGAAGGAGCTTACAAGGGCTGTGCTCATAGTCGCTATAACCTGTCCAATACCATTTTCTCTAAAAGTCAAACAATGTGTCACGTGACCATGTGGATTTTCCCATTAACCTACATTATCTAAACTCGTAATCACTCGTCTCCAGAGAATGATCTGTACGCCGAGAGGCAGGTAGGGCTTGGATTGTGGTGGCATTATCCCTGACAAAAAAAAGATCACTTGTAACCTGACATTACAAAGAGATAGAGAAAATATAGGCATTTTTGTAGTTATTATTTATTTAGCAGCTACCCCTCCGGGCTAGAACATCTGTTAGACCCTAGCAATACACTACCGAATGACAAATGCCTACTCGACCTTACCTATGTTTGATATATTGTATTCGGACCATCGCCTGGGATGATTGATATCGGGCCTCCAATCAATATTTCCTCATTTCATTGTTAGCAGTGTAATATTCCATTGACGCCGCCCGATTATGATTAAAGTTTGACGTCTGTCGTTGAGATAGATCACTTTGCTCGTAGAATGTTTTTTTTTTATCTTGGCTCTAATGTTCAGCTGTAAAGCCGACAATTCTACCACAAACAAAGTAGTTCTCTTCGTGTTCAAGTTATAGTATAGTCATAGTCTAAAGTCGTCAATAGTCAAAGTCGTGTCAAAAACACATTAAAACGTGAGCGTGGACCATCACATTTCAATGCTGCGTGGAACTTTATACGGGAATAACAAATTTATCAAATAGGAGTCCTCTCCTTTACTTCTCACTGTCACTACATTATTTTTCATCACCAGCACATTATTACACTAAATCGACCACATTAACATAATAATTGAAGCGCAAAATTTTGAAATTGAGAAATAAAGAACGCCATTCGCATCTCAACGCTTCCCGTCACAAAGTCTCGTAGAATGTTAAAGAACCGAGTTTTTTTTTTTTCAAATACTGATGGTGATATTGAAATGGTCCGAAATGTTCACACGTCTTCGGCAGATGTCGTCAACTGGTTGACTAATAGGGTACATTATTCTTTTATTTGATAAAGGAAAACTGACTGATGGTACCGTGTTATTACGTTATTAATATTATGTAATTTTTTTAGGTACTTTTGCTACGCTTTCAGAATTATTTATTATCGCGTGCTTGACGAAATAATTCGTGTTACATTATGCATACATGCGTGTGTTTTATGGATTTTTTCTCTACTATCTGACCCGTCAAACATTGTTCTACCAAAATACAGTATTATCACTGTTTCTCTACTATTAATACGTATTTATTTTTCATTAAAACTTTCCTCCAAAATCACTCTGTCTATTAAAAAAGCTAACAAAAAAATAAAGTGTGGGTAGTTTTAGTTTTGTTTTTAATGATCTAAGCATGCATACGGACAGACAGCGGAAGGTGATTTTGTTTCATACTATTTGTTGATGCTTATAAAAAACTAGCGGACCTGACTGACGTTGTCAGTGCCCTGTCTTAACAATTAATATTGATTTCACACCTACAAACACAACAACACAAAATATTATCGAAATCGGTCTAACATTTCACGCGTGATTCCGGAACCAAGATAAATAGGGATTAATTTGTATGGTATATGTTGTATCATACGTAAAGTGATATTGTATGGTAGGCTAGCCTTGAATATCCTTACCCTGAAAAGCAATTCAAATTTTTTTCCGTGCTTCTGAGATAAACGCAACGACATCTACAGTACTGTGAATAAACAGGTTAAACGCTAACTGGGAGACATTAAAATGTGACAATTTAATAAGACTTAAATCTTAATACTTTCGCTTGCACTCGACTTAAGACTATAGAAGTTTTAGTGTTATCGCGTCGACAGACGGGATGTGTCAGCGAAAGGGTTAAGTTAAAGTAAAACTATCGGTCCCGCATGGCCGGTCGTCTTTTTCCCTTTAAAATGGTCGGAAATTGCGCGACAAACGTGGGACCACAAGGAAAGAAGTGTGCTCCATCGTAGACCACATCGCTGCTTCACATCAAGCAGGGTGGTTGGTGGTCAAACGTTTATCCACTGTGTGTAAAAAAAAATCTAGAATAAGTCGGTGTGCAAGGAATTGACGATTGTACTGTAATTATGTTGGCGACGAAATAAAAATTATGATACAATCACGTTGAAGTTTTTCTAAAGTAAAAGTGAGCAAACACCGGCACGGACGGCTTATCTGTGGACAAAATTTGTTTAATAATAAAAAAACAAAAGAGATATCAATATCGGGAAAGAAGAACACCATAAAGTGTGTGAATCTGGTGTGAGAATCATCCTTAACCTTTTCACGGCCAATGTCTTGTAAATCAGACACGTTAGTCAAGTGATTTTGAAGTTTATGATTATCACAACAGAATTAAAAATCGTGAAAACAAAATTAATCTTCCGGCGGTCAAAAGGTCATATTATGAAACAAAGATTGATACTCAAATGACACTAGAGTATAGTTTGTCTCTTTCACAAAACCGCTATTAAACTGAGTCAAACATTAATAACTTGAGCAGAATCCTGTACTTAAGGGCAGTTACTGCAGACAGCACAATATTTTAT
>SJJU01002064.1:0-38608 GCA_012932125.1 Conopomorpha cramerella | reverse complement strand
AATCCATCCCAGTTCACATTGCGCGTGGAAAATGTTTCGCAGACTTCCACCTGGTTACCCGGCAGTGTTTCGTGACGGTCTAGTGTGATGCTAAAGGTGATCAGCTGATGGTCGCTGATGCTCGCTCCTTCGTGTACTTTCCATGCATTCACATTTACGGATCGAGTCGACAGTGTGAGATCTACGTTTGAGTATCCATTCGGTCCATGGAACGTTGGGGGATTGCCGGGCTGGTTAGGTAAGACGAGGTCTCGGCCTAAGATTAGCCCCTCCATCTGATTTCGTCGGTGCTCGGTGTCTGGTCCCCTCCCTACGTACTACCGTCGCTCGCAGAACCACATCGGAGAATGGGCGTTACTATCTACGCCAATGATGAGTTTACTTCCGCGTAGCTCGTCCAGAACATAGTTCAGGTGCTGCACGTGCCCTGCTATGTCATCCCCATATTGAAAGTAGGCCGATACAACGTGAAGTTCCATGTCTCCGTGCATCACGTGGGCTACCACACAATGCTCGTTACTTATATGGGATAGTGTTGTGACGACTACATCTCTTCCAAATACCATGATACCCGCCTTCAGTGATGTGCCACACTGTATGATGCCGGGCAGACCAGGGTACTGTTCTTGCACTAGAGCCAGTTGGATTTTTGTGCTACTTGCCAAAACCGGTAGTTCAGTCGTTGCAGCTTTGCAGCCATGGAGATTGAGCTGGCCAACGATAAGTCTCTGTGGTCTCTTATCCATACTTTGTTGAGTTTATCGCCTGCTGTTCGGCGTGCTTGCGTGCGGGGCACTGCGGGGAATATGTGCGGTGCTCGTGTGCATCCTTGCGTTTGAAGCGACGGCAGGTGGCGCAGCATGCGGTCAGAGATTGACATTCTTTGTGGTTGTGTCCTTGATCTCCGCATTTGCTACACGTCATTGTTTTAGCCGTACAGTATTTAGCTGGATGTCCGTACTGCTGGCACTTGTAGCAGCACGTGACGTTCAAGTTGTCCCTCACTTCCACTTCCTCCCACTTCAAATAGAGGGTTCCCAGCTGCAGTAGCTTGGTGCGCAGTTCAGCTGTGCAAGAGATCACGATTTCCCACTTGCGTTTACGGGCCCCATCCAAGCAGCGTCGCGATGAGATCTTCCCATGTTGCATCAGTTTTTCTTTCGTCCACGTGGTATCTTCCGCCATATTAATTTTCAGGACGTGGTCCCAAAGCTCCTCATCGGTGTATTCATGCTTTAAGTATTTCAAGCAAATTCTTGGTTGGCGGGTCTTCGGGTCCACAACTCAGCGTCGGCGGTGCACTCTCCTTCAACTTACGGGCAGCTTCTGGATTGGCAGTGCGGACCACGATCCCGGAGTTTCCTACATTTTTCACGCTCTGCACTTTGATGCCCTGTGCCCCAGGGTTGATTGCCTTCTCGAGCTCCTTTCTCGTATCTTCTGATGATTTGCAACTATTTATATCCTGTGGATAGAATGCTTCTGAAAGAGAGCGGGTCCTTGCTTCTGAAAGAGCACTTGCTCTTGCTTATTGCCCAACTTGAGTCTCGCGGCGTATGTGTTGCAAGCGACTGGTCCCGGGGGGGCGGTGAATGCGGAGGCGCTTTCCAGCTTCTGCGACAGTTCCAGTTCGAGCACCTTCTTCTCTGCAGCTGCCCTACCGAGCTCCGCATCTGCCAGTAGCAGTTCTAGCATTGCGACCTTCGCTAAGATGTTCTGAGAACATACCGCAATGGTCGCCTTGTCTGCTACATTCAGTTTGTAGCTCCCGTTAGCTACCACTCCGATGGTCTTGAGCTCTTCGTGGACGTCTTCCAGTAGCTTCGCCTTAGTGAGGTGCGCCAGTCCGACTGGATCGGGCACAGTTTGTGGGGCGGGGGCGGTAGCGGCGGTTGTTACTGTAGCAACAGTGGCAACTTGCGGGTCGGCTGTTCTGGGGCTTTTGCGTAAACCAGTGGTGGCGCGTCTGGGAGTCGTCGACGTCAGCAATCCCGCAACCGACGGGGCTCGCGGTGACGCCACCCTGGGTCGTAGAGCGGCTGGTACCTCCGGTGACGGAAGCGGTCTCTTGTTCGGGCCTGACATCTCCACCTCAATCAGGCTCCCCACAGCTGCTGGGCTAGCAGGTGGGGGCGAGTGGACAATGCTTCTTCTTCCTCGGAACTGTTCCAGCATCTGCACTTCTTCTTCGGAGAGAGGGCAGTCAAAGACCCTCTCCCGGTGTTCGGCCATACTGCTTTGTTATCACTAAACACTATCACACTATTCTTCTTATTTATTTACACAATTTCACTGCTAGGCACTATATCACTATGCTATACAAGAACTAACAAACAACACAACAAAATATTTAGAACTGTACAAAACACAACAAAAAAAAAAAAAAACAAAGTTCGGCTAAGTTTGTTAGATCCAAGCAGTTTCTAATTGTCTATATTGATTGATGCGGGTCAGTCCGCTCGACACTGGTGTCAATATTTACAGCGACAGACGTCAAGTGTCAAAGTGACAGCCGCCGCGAAATAACCCTCCAACGCCGAGCGCCGTTGACCGACGCGCAGTAACTACTTTAAACTACCTACATATTTTGCACTTTCACTAAAACACTAAAATTTCACTAATTAGTCTTAGGTAGACGATGAAAACTATTTTAATTAAGTTCTTTGTTACAATTCCTAGGCAGGGAGAGTCCCCAACAGAAATTTCACCCGGCACTTCCCCAGAAAACACTACATACACCAATGTTCTTTGTTACACCATAAACGATTATGCACTAATTTAACCTGGAATTAACAACTAAAAGAGTTAGAAAAGGACTTAGCTCTGTTTTTCGGCGCGGCGACTAATCCAGTCCTGCCCGGGGGTGGGCTCACACCCCGGGAAAGTGGCGCGAAAGGCGCGATCCCTTACACAACACTAAGTACACACTAATAGAACACTAAACTGTACAGTTTTAATAACAAATTAGTCCACGAGTAACATAAACACTATATTTATAGTCCTATGTAGAAAAATACGTGACAACTTGGGTAAATCACATAAATAAAAATAATAATCCGCGAGCTCACTCCGTACGCAACGGCGGTCGAGCGCGAAGTCTTGGAATAATACATTATTGGAATAATAAGGGCTAGAATGCTATGACAGTGCGTAAATATGTGCGACAGAGAAAGACTGTATGTGTGAGCGAGCGAGAGAGATGTTGCCGGCCATGTTGACATATTGCAAGTATTGTTTATTTATATTGGAGTATACATTGTTTTAGGTTATGTTATGTACGTTCATTCGCGTCTTTATTTTATAAAATAATTAAATTAGACAAAAATGGAGACTAAGGTGTGAAAGTGATGTGTGTAAAAGTGTTTGTTTACAAATGTGGGTCGATTCTCTGAACTAAATATGAGTGAAAAGTGCAGAGTCGCGGACGAATTTCGCCGGGATTGTTTTTATTTGAACTTGGAGCAAACACAAGGTATTATGAGCTAGTTTCTTGTTTTTTTAGTGTATTTACTTAGTTAGGCAGAATAAGGTTATTATGTAGTGCTTTGGGAAGAGGAAAGCATCCACATTCCACAACGATCTGTTCAGTTCTGTTTCTGGCATACAGCGCGTGAATCAGCTGCTTAGCAAAATTTTGGGACGTAACGTAATTAGATATTAATTTTGCTAAACTAGTGATTGATGTTGTGATCTTCTATTGAAATATTTTGTAGTCTGGCACAAAATTGGTACCTACTTAATGTTATTTTTGTGATGTACCTACTCATAGGAGACAGCTTACCCTGATGAAAATTTCACGGCCCGCCACTGGCAAAAACTTTACCCATAGTATGTAATTAAAAACGAAAATATATTAAGTATCCACCATTAAGTATCCAGTATTTTAGTCTTAACTGTACATAGCAAACGTAACTAACTAAATAATATATAATTGAGAATCAGACAAAAAAAATCTTTACAATCGTAGTAGTACATCATTTCGGGGAAAGCACATATCTAGTTAATGTTTGAATAATTTACTACTACTGTTGTCGACTGTCTAGTCTGTATTTAATCAACTAATTCTGAAGCTTACTAAAGTAAAGACTTATATTTACCTATGTTGATAACTTTTGACTTACGATAAAGACGTCAACATTTCTACAAATAGGCCCGAACTGCCAGGTTCGACATGTCTCCAAAGTTCAATTGTCTATCCCAAGCGGGTTTATGTGTTTACCTATATAATGTAATATATCGCGCACTCAGGTATCTAAGCCTGATCCTTGAACAATAAACATTAATAAAGTGTCACTTGAGTACCTATAGATTAGTATAGATTGTCTGTGGCAAACATGATAGGAGCATCGTAAACGCTACTTTAAGAGAGAGATTAATAAATACTGTTTTTACGATTTAAAGATTGTACTCAGTCTCATCATCGTCGTAAGCCTTGACTGATGTACGAAGGCCTCGCCCAATGATTTATATGATAATTTAGGGGGAATTGCCAATAATCGCCACGTTTGGCAGGCGGGTTGACAATCGCAGTAGTGTTGTGGTTTAACTCACAAAGAGCGCTGCTGCCCGTCATCTGGAGAGTTCCCTCGGTCGTCTCGCCACGACCCCCACGACGGAAAAAGTTGGGCTGGGGTACACATGTATTCTATTTGCCATCACCACATAGCGTACTCAGTTTACTAGACACTTTACGCGTTATCTAGGAAGAAACCCGCAAGTTAAGTTTCATTTATTGCGTATATACCATAAATAGTTTAAGAACGTGGTTGTATAGTTTGGCATTGAAAACCAACGTTATCAGCACTTAGTTTTGTAAGATGTTTTTGTATTGGATCACTTGTGTAAAGTCTTTATCAGTCAGAGGAAACAAGGGAGTGCCAAATCTGAGTTACAAAATACGTATTTTTCGGCTCTGATGTTGCTCAAACCAATTTCACACATGCATGATAGACCAGTCCACTGCCTAGTTCCGCATAATTGTCTAGCGTATTTTTGTCTTGTTTTGTTTTTCGAACAGGTTTCGTAGTTTCGTATTTGACAATGAACATTAAAATAGACAGAAACCGAATACAAATTAGTAGAATTTCAGAACCATATAAGCCTGGCTATTAAATCTATCAACGACGCCGCTAGGAGCAACTATTAATAACAATATATGTATAACTTATACGAAAGTATTTCAAATGCGAAACAATGAAATATAGAACAGTAAAAGCAAGCCAGTAATTTTAATTTATTTTAATGATAATTTCATTAATATAATACAGGTAAAGCAATTACTCGTAACACAAAGTAATGGCCAAGTTGGACTGTACACTTGTAGTCATAACATGGCCTTGTTATGTTTGCATGTCCAATACCAGCTTTAGGTCAGTAGACATCAATCCAGACTATGTTTAAAGTATGCGACCACTGGTACATGTGGTAAGTACATTAAGGTGTTGGTGGTGATGTAACTGACGAATGAAAGTTGTAGAAAATTCGCGAGCTCACTTGCATAACACAAGAGTCTCAGTACACTGCTGTTACGCTCCGTACCGTGCGGTTTAAACGACATTTGCATTAGGAAATAACACGGACGTTTGTATTTTAAAGTAGCCAATATCCGTTTACTAAATGGTTCCGTTGTTCCGCACAAAAAAAAATGTTGTCTACGATTCTTTTTCGCTAAGAAATTTTTCTTGAATCATGTAGATGTAATTTTATGGAAAAAAAAACCTCCCTGAGCGAAACCATGACTCGTAAAATAATGAGTAAAGACGTAAAAAATAAACTTCGAATGAAATACATTCGCTTCTAGACAGTGACAGTATAATTGTACTATCCAATGAGAGTATTAAAAAAAAACGTTCTTATACATTGCTGACGTTGTAAAGCGAACTTGTTAAAAGAATACTTGTTCAGTTGTTGACGTCACTACGAGATCAATAAAGGAACGTCATACAAGCCACGCTAAGGCCGAAGACGTCATCTATTGAAGCTGGTCATTACGTATGCTGTTAGCACGGTTAAAGACAATGAAGAACGAAATTATATAAAAGATCACTCCACAATTTCACGCGATTCGCGACCTACTATTTATGCTGTGCAATTGTCTTTTTGTACAGGATCAAGTGCTTCAAGTAAACTTCGTTATAACAGGAAACATTGGGAACATGGTTAGGAAGTCTGCTCCGATAAGCGCACAAGTCAAATGAAAATTGACAATGGGTTCATCTTGTTGGATGCAAAAGATAGCAATACGTATAACGACATTCCAAACCAAAAAGTTCATTGACACGGCTTGCAATCGAAATGTTGTTGTTTGAAGTACGACTGATGACGATATGTGCCAATCCGTTGCCTTTTAAGATTCTGTAATATGATACAAAACGTTGTCGTATTAAAGGAAAATATTACATTCATATAGTATAGTACATTCACTTACGACGGAATAAAATCATAGTAAAAAGAAACATCCATAACAAATTTATTCTCTATTCAAAAGACGAGGGGCTCAATTACTAGAACATTGTTTTAAATACGGTAGTAGAGCGTTATTTTGGCTAGAGCCTGCACCAACCGCACGTATTTCCTCAAGAATGGATAGACAGACACGATTCTATATCAAAATTGCCTGATAAGAAGCATAATAATTCATAACGATTGAAGAAGTTGTATTGAAGTAGTTACCCGACTTCCCACACTTGACAGAAGACGTTAATTCAATGTCATATTCATCATACACCTGCGTGTCGCGCATTTACAACGTGCAATTCTCGTCCTCCGTTAATTTTATGTAGTTAATATTATAGCCTTCTGTCTCTGTCACTCCTGAGAAGAACACCGAGCGAAACAAGGACGAGAATTATTGCGCCGTAGTTATCCCGAAGTATTATAAACTTCATTAGCAATGGTACTTATTTTGCTATATGTTGCCCTTCAATAGGCCCACGTCGTAAAAGGTAAGAATGGGATCCTTAAGGTGTTATTGTTTTATGGGCTAAGCATTAATTATATTACTAACATCTTAGCAATATTTCATTAGTCATGCTAAAAGTGACGTTAAGAGTTTATATATGAATCTCAGCAAAGTTACCTATAAAAAGCTAACTGAACTTTTCTCATACATAATAAAACATAGCCGATTATAGCCTACATAGTACAATCAAAATCGATAAAACATTAAGTCACGAAATGGATTCTACAATGTACGTACGGTAGTATGCAGAGACATCAATTTAAACAAATTGCTTCAATTCATTCTTAAAATAGTCCTCATCAATCCATTCATTCATACACGAGAATGACCTTCAAACGCTATATCGCTCGAAGTTTTTTTACAAGTAGGAAAAAAATATTGGCCCACTTCCTTTTTTTGATAGTAAACAAAACTAACGTTCGATGCGGACATTGACTTTCTAGTACTTTGAACGACATCAAGAGTATGGTTGGCCTATTGAGCTTAATCAATACTCTCAAAGGCTTGTTCCATCTATCCCAACTGGCCATCCCAACTAGTTGGGATAGACGGGTTTTTTTCCATTCTTCCCAACTTCGATGAAGTGCAGTTGAAGAAAAAAACATTTATCACTGTATTGATAAATAAAACTTAACTACCTATTCTTCTTATTTAATAATTGGCATATTCTTTGTGCCTGTGATACTGATGACTGTCGAAGCAGAACTGTCCCGCGTCCTTACTCAAATAAATAAGATCCTCAATTATTTCTGCCATTTATAATTTTTAAAGGATTTGAAATTTATAGGTAAACACGGCAAAAATACAAAATATTTTTGACATCGTTAGATGTCAATACAATGTGAAAGCTAAGTTAATAGTTTCAGAAAAGGTTAAAACGAAACAAATAAATGGTAATAAGTATCAATAGCTTCGCTATACAAGTGGAACTATTGTGAAACAATTGAATGAAGTACTACTTAAGATAATAAATTGTGTACCTTGACTGTACAAGGTTTTTGCAAGTTGGGAAGAATGGAAAAAAATCCATCTATCCCAACTGGCCCTCCCAACAAGTCCTCTCATAACAATGTAGTCGAAACAACTGTGACTTGAAAAAAAATATTAGCTATAACGGAACTTTTTGGCATATTTGATTTCAAAAACTTACATTATCCGAAAGACAAACCGCATAATATTAAGAATATGAACAAGAACACTTATTACATAAAAGTGTACAGTTGTTATCGGATGAAAAATGTTACCGGATAACATCATCATATCTACGTTAAGATCGTTTGCACGATTCGCACGTTCGCAAAACTTGCAAGCCGGAAATGAATGTCTAGCAAATCAGTGATATTATACTGCATTTCAAACGCGCGTAATACCAATATAACCAGATTATTGGCAAAACATTAGTAAATTGATCTAATTAGCAGCCAGATGTCTGGCGTAATAGCAAGGCAGACTTACGTCAACAAAGCATGGCATTTTATCAATTTCGGATCGTTCGTGGTATTATTAGCTGAGTACTTCTAGAGTACTAATCTTTGTTTAATTTTCTTAGCATTGCATTTTACGAAAAATTCTAATAGTTTTATCTGTCCGACTGTACATAAAATAACTAGTCTAACGTTAAATTACTAATATTGTTCCACACGTTACCACTAAAAAAACCGTAACCAAAAATTATCATAGATATTAAAACTTCACGAGGGAATTCCGGTTTGATGACGTACCATTCATGTTTGACAATAACAATGTTCGATAGAGCTTAGGTACCGACTCGGTATACCTGATTAGAAATACAAAGGTCTTAATCGTGTGTATAGCTTTGTTTAGAAAGGATTTATGTAGGAGGAATGTTCTTTGAATGTCATCAAAACACAAAGGCCTCTAGGCGGAGAAGTCGGCGATGCACGGTGGTGTTGCGAGGTAAGAGGGGGCTCGAACCGGGAGCAATCTCCGCTACAAAACAGGTTTAACTGGTGCGCATAGAATCCTACGGCGTTGTTTTTGTTTGTTATTTTAGCTCGATGATGCCAGTCGCATTTTATACGTAAGTGTTTCGATAAAGTGGTATCTACAGGTGTATGTATGGTTAAACTGATTTCGTGATAAGTAAAGGTCAAGGTGTAGGTGGCTGTAGCATGCCGTGCCTCTGTTTACCCCGCTTCAGCGTTAAAAGTCGTGAATATTCGGCAAACGAACCAAATACCTAATAGCAACTCCACAGTTTAACCCATCTGAAGCCTTATCGCTATCTTAGGTTAGTTCAGTGGGAACCCAACAACCATCGTTTCACATTTTGAATATGAATGGTACCTGGGTATTCGATAATTTCGTTGCCTCAATCATCCGAAAGATAATATTACAAGAAATGCGAGTTCAGTCATTTAATTGTCATCATCATCATGTCAGACCACTACAGTCCATTAGGTTAATTGGATTGCCAAATTTAAATTTCAACTGTTCATAACGTCCTTTACTGGTCTGTCATAAAAATACGTAATAAGATCAAACAACCTATCAAAGCGTTCTAGCGATACTAGAAGACATACATCTTCCAATGGCGTAAAAGAGATATACCCATTGGAAAGATGTTCATGGTAATATTTTACAATGGGATACGCATCACCCTAACAATTTGTCAAACAAGTTGTCAGGCTAGAAGTCTTTGACGAAGTCACGGTTTGTGACTCTGTCCATCTCATTAGGAAAAATTTACGTGAGGTATGTAGTACTAGTATTGTAGACAATAAACTCAAAGTGGAGTAAATTAGAAGAGTTCTAATTGCAATAGCTGCAATGCAGACGATTCACGCTTGGCTTCACCCAACCGTTCCGGTGAGAGCAAGGAACGCTAGTGTCCGAGTGCCCGATTACATCTAAATCGAGTGACGTGATAGAAATGCATTTATTTTGTGAAATTTGTCTAGTTATTAACCTAACCATTGATTATCCATATCTAAATATATAAAGAAAGTCGTATTACACACTATTTATAAATCAAGAATGGCTGAACCGATTAGGCTGAAAATTGGTGGAGATTTAGCTGAAAACCAGGAGACGGACATAGGATACTTTTTGTCGCGATCCTGTGGGACGCGTCTCTATATAGAGTGAATGATATGATAAGATTTTCATGCTCACTTCGGTATAGAGGTATAGATAGTAAATTTAAGTATGATAAAGTTATTGAAATTTGAAATGATTGTTGAAATAAGGACATCAAATCCGGTCTGTATCTATAGGAATGGTTATTCAATATCAATATGAGAGTACGGTCGGCCAATAAAGTGGTCTATCAGTTTTGATGACACTTGCTGTAGTCACAAAAACACCAATTAGGTTGAACTGTTATATTGTGACAAGTAAAAAACTAACCTTAATGTCTATTGACATTCAGAGTTTCAACCTTAAGGTGGTAGACGAGATTCTTTGCCGATTGTACATAAGCACAATACGATAACTGCTTGATCCGAGAATCGCCCTTGGTGTCTATTAAACAGATTTCCTACGGCCCATATTCTCTGCACACAAAAGCTCCTAAATAAAGATTTAAAAAAAAAAAAAATCCCTGCTCAAGTAACGTTTGTCTCGCTCTAATAGTATTTGTGTAAAAGAGACAAACTATACCCAAGTGATACGAGTACGAACCTAAGAATATTGCAGATGTTCCCTCATGAATGAGTTACATTTATTTCTGATCGAAATAAATATATTGTTTTATGGGTTACCTATAATAAACAGTTACTTTTCTTTGGGTACGTGTTGGGGATGCTTGTCTTTTTGCACGGAAAAAGTATTAAACGGATTTTGGTGTAAGTTTGCAATACTTAGCCTATAAACAACGACAGAAAAAAAGGGGTCATAATACACAATTTTCTATGTATTGTGTTTATTCACACAAAGAATGCTATGCGTGATTGCGTGACTCTATCTTAATTAGCGAAGGTCAACATAATTATTTCTAGACCAATTGAAGCATAAAACAACGAAAATTATTTAAGTAAAACTTCAATTGCAAATAATTTCATATTTACGTAACTAGGTACGCAAGTACGTAATTTACCAATGATCTATTAATACTACTAAAAACTTATTAAAATATTTAAACAGTTGATTAGCTAATCAATTTTACTTTCAACTTCTTTCAAGTGAAGTTTAACAAGTTTTGAAACGGACAGGAACATCAATTATAAGCCATTAGGCATAATCGATCTTAAATAAGTATGAATAATTAAGAAGGCTTGTATCTATATTCAAACCTGTATACCCCCAGGATTGCAGGGCCTAAATAAGTAAGTATTCCTATTGCCTAAATAAGTATAGTATATGTCAAGGACTTTACACCTCCGATGCTTCCAAATTCCACGGAGCATTGATTGTTCAGTAAGAATTACATGCATAATGTTTGCCTATGTGAATGATTAAACAGTCATCTCACGTATATTTATTAGTCTTTGACTCTACAAAACACAGTATGCGCCTGACAAGTCGCGTCCATCTCTATATATGTCTCAAGGCATCGAGAAGCAGGTGCCAAGTCGGAAAACGCATCAATTACTCAATAAATACAAACATCTGCTTTTAGAACACCTGTTCGAACAACCAAGTAGGTACATTCGATATAGCAGTGTAACTCAATTCAATAAAAAGAAAATACATTTCCTTCACTGTGTAATTTTCAAAATTGAAAAGTGCCTCACATACACGAATATGCTCATAAAACGAAATTTGAAACGAAAATCAGTACATACTCAAGTGTCGCTTGAGCATAGTTTATCTCTGAGCGAGAAAACCTTACTTGACCAGAAGTTTGGGCTTGAGGGGAGTTTTAGAATGTAGGCCATAAACTCTTACAACACATAACATTAGGCTAATTAGGGTAGACAATAAGACTGGTACCTACGTCAATGGTGAGTTGGATAAAACGGTTCGGACATTGAGTAGGTACTTATTGAATTCATGCTTTTTTATGTTAATTAGACACAGAAATACGTATTTAAATGATCACCAAAAAGGTACTTATTTTTTATGCCTGAAAGACTAAGTAGTCGTCTTTATCTCTTTTGTTTTGAATTTTACCTTATCTACATAGGACAGGATCCAATCGAATAAACAAATATTTAACTTTACATTGACGCAAGATCAATAAACAAAACAAATATTTATGTTTCATATTCTAGCTAAGATGTTTTTCTTCAATGATGGCCATATTTAATGTAACATAACATACATAGGTTCTTGAATGACATATACTAAGCTATATATGGACATTGGAAATGGTTCCGTATTTTTTAGGAATTAAGTACCATATTGTGTTAAATCTGGAATTCAGGGAAAAGTAGTGTACCAAAAAATGTAATTAATAGATTTTTTTTTAAACTTATCTTTAAACATGCATCTTTTGAATGTGTGTTATGGATATTATCGTAAATAAAATAAGTATAGCTATGAAATAACCACACATCACGATAGATCTACAGATAAATATTCAATAAAGTTCCTATTAGGTAACTACACAAATTATTTCCACGCGGAACTCTACACAAAAGTATTTTGAGCAAATAAACTCTGTGTATGTCAACAAAAATGGATGACCACCCATATACGGTTGAAATTCATATGAATATCATCAGACACGAAGGTTCATTTTCCCTTGGAAATACACAAAGGGTGAACCTTAGTGACACTTTGGTTACATAGGAAATGTTATCAAAAGTGATAAATGACTGTGTAAGTACCTGCTTATCCACATAGACAGAAAGGCAAAAAATGTGAGGATTGGTAATGTGTCACCCATCGTAATTCATTAACTTCGCAACTGTAGTCAACGTTAGTAGTGTTCACTATATCATAATATGTGTGCATAATATCAGGTGCAATATTTAATCCTAAGTATCTATATAATTACAGTATCCGCGGCGCAGTAAACGCGCGGCGCGTAAATATTCTAAATAGCTAACGGTGTATCAAACTGAATACGAACAAGCTCTGCGCTCGGCTCAGAGAAAGCGGCTTGGATAGCCCATACAGTGAAAGCAAGCAAGCGAGGACCGTCGTCAGTACGGTCACGGCTCGAGGACGCGCGGACGACAAATACGATAACATAACCTCAAATGTTTCTCACAATTCTATCCGGAGTTTTCACTGCTGCCGTGGCTGTTCATTGGTATCAAAATCGACACAAACCAACAATGTACATACTATCCGAATTCTGGCATTCGTTGGGAATGAAAGGGGCAGGAGCTGGCGGTCTAATCGATGACTGGATAAACAAACGACGGAATAAGTTCGAGTTGCCAGATGCGAGCGGTAAAATTGCCGTAGTGACGGGCGGTGCCCGGGGCATCGGCACAGAAATCGTGCGAGGGTTGCTTAAGGCAAATGCTACAGTCATCGTTGGCGTAAGGAAACCAGAAGCAGCGCACAAGTTAGCTCAGACGGCAGAAAACGGACAAAGACTTCACGCATTTCAATTAGACTTGCAATCGCTGAAATCGGTAAAAGAATTTGCAAAAAATGTCACAGAAAAATTCCCCAAGATCGATTTATTAGTAAACAATGCAGGAATCATGTTTGGAGAGTACAAATTGACAGAGGATGGGTTTGAATCACAATTAGCAGTAAACCACTTGGGGCATTTCCTTTTAACTCATCTGTTATTGCCAGCATTGAAAAAAGGTGGAAAGAGTGATGATCCTGCCAGAGTGGTCAGTGTTAGCTCTTGTGCCCACCATCCAGGAAAGATTTACTTTGACGATATCAATATGAAAAAGCACTATGATGAGAACAGTGCCTACTCACAATCCAAATTAGCACAGGTAAATGATTTTACATAATTTGTTTAATACATTTTTGCTGCTTTTTAAAATAAAATTAAAAGTAATATTTCTTTTCAGATCATGACCACAAGGTATATCAATAAAATGATGGAAGATGAAGGCAGTAAGGTGAAATGCTACTCCGTCCACCCTGGAATTGTAAACACAGATTTATTTGATGGATCATTTTTCAAGAATTATTTACCATGGGTCATGAGAGTGTTTTTCAAAACACCACAACAAGGATCACAGTCAATATTTTATGCTTGTTTTGAAAAAGAGATAGAAAAAAGAGGAGGGCTCTACATTAGCAACTGTCAAGAAGGAATTAGTAACAGATTTTCAAAAAATTTAGAAAATCAAAAAAAGTTATATGAGCTATCATGTGAGTTGGTAGGGTTAGATTACGATCAATACAAAAAAAAACTGACATAATTTGTGATTAACTAGTACATTTTTATTTTACTATAAGTATCTAAATGCATTTATTAGATTATAAGATGGATTTAATAGTTATAAAATAAATATAAAATTTAAGAAATATTGGAGTCTTAATTGTATTGTAATCTACTATACTTATAATAAATCTGTAGAGAGGTCAATTCTGTACATGAAATATATTTTCAAAATAACTATCAGGGGGTGATTAGTGACCGATACTGATGCCAAAAATGCAATCAGTAAAATTTTTGTCTGTGTCTAGGGACAGGCGAATTTGTTTTATCTAAATATATATTGATGGACCCGTTGGTGTAGTGGTCAGTATGTTTGCCTCTATTTCGCAGGGTTGTGGGTTTGATTCCCACCGCTGACACATACTTAGGTGATGAGCTTTTAAGTACTTGTTGGATGTGTCTGAGTGTTTTATTTATATATGTATGTACTTAGAAGAAAAATAAATATTTAATTAAGTATATTTTGTTGTCTGAATTCGATATCACAAGTGCTTTAACTACTTAACATGGGATGAAGACAATGTGTGTGTTGTTGTAAAAATATTTATTTATTTATTATTTATATAAAAGGAGAAACTGACTGACAGACATATCAATGCACCGCCCAAACGTCTAAACTTAGGCACTTGAAATTTGGAACAGACATAGCTTAGGTACCGTAGGGGTGCACCAAGAAAGATATTCCATAAATTCCCACAGGAACGGGAATTAATGGGAAAATACTTTTGTATGAAGAATCTAAACTAGGCAAATGAAATTGTGGCGCGATGTAGATAAAAATATGTAATATTTATTGTTGTGTACAAGTAATAACTTAATTTCTTCAGGGCATTTGTCATATAATATAACAAAAATTTTTTTTTTGTTGCTTAACAAAATTAAGCATTGAAGGTTGATAGTAAATTGCAAGTAGGTATCACCCTATCAGATGTTGACGACTATCGACTAAGACTACAACATGAAATTATGAATAAAAACATACCTGCTAAAAAATCCAGTAATCCCTTTTTTCTTCAATTTAGTTAAATCATCTTCTGGAGTCAGGTCTCCTAAATCATCCTTTGACGCACTTGATCCCAGTGAACATTCTGACAGACTTGATATGGTGCTAGAGAATGATCCACCATCTTTTCCCCGCTGATGGCCACTCGTAACACTGCTTCCCCACTGTAAGGTACTCTTTGGTGAATCACTAGTATCACTCTTCTCACAAGTAGAAATTGAAAAATTTCCTTCATCACTGAAACTACTCTTCTTGGATAGACTATCAATCTCATCTGTTGTATCGGTTTTCTTTTCCACTTTGGGACTAACGAAATGCAACTGCTTAGTTATAGGATTGTACGCCAGTTGCATGTTATCCAAGGCCTCGCTGAGGCGCATTCCGCCTTTTGGGCAAGTGTTGGCGACTGACATTCTGACACACTCACTATTTTCACTAACATAACACACGACTGACGGCAAGGAACACTAGTACTCAGAATTAACACTCATTACACAGCGTCATGTTATTGTTTAGAGTTTATTTATAAATTATCTGGAGGTCCCCCGATTTCATTCATCGCGTTTATAATCACAACAGTTTAAATCACAACCAGAGTTCTTGGTGATTATTACCTACGTAATAAATAAAATATTCTACTATTATTTTATTATTTACAAATAGACTGCTAGGATTAACTTTGTCTAACAGTCGGAAACACAAAGCAACACACCCATCGCCTTTTACTTTCTCCTTGTAAATAACAAAGTGACGTTTAAGTTCTCTGTCCAATAGTTGGCACGGCTTTAGATGTTAACCGACTAAATAAAATATGTACCTAACATGTAAAAACGGAGTACAAACGAATGGTAAGCAGTATAGCCGCGCTATATTCCCTGTAGCGTGCCATTCTCTGCAAATAAAATTTTTGAACGAGAATGGTTAGCTGTTGCGTTTTGGTATCCCTTTAATAAAACTCCCGTCCTCGGATAGTTCAAGTTAATTTCACTGAAGAATATGGTACTTTCTTTATTTTTTGTTCAATAGTTGAGACTAATAATTAGTTAGATTTTTTTGCGCCTAATTTAGGGAATTAGCAATTAACACGTTAGATCTCCTGTACCTGTATGTGTAGGTATAACATGGAGAAAATAAAGCGCCAGAGATGTCCAGGGGAGCAACCGGATTATGTCGGATTCGCCTATTGTAACCTCTCCAAGCTCACTCCAGGCTCTCATAAAACACATTTAGCCCTAATATAAAAACAATATAAATATAGGTATATAACCCTCGCACTTGGGACGCATCTTATTCCGCTTCTTTCTGGGCACTCAAAGGATAAGCGGGCATTGAATAATGTTATCCATGATGGTACCAATAAATTATGGATGGTACCATGGGTATCTAATCAAGTCTCATCGACATCAGCGGGGTAGTTGAGTTGCGTTTAAAAGGATCCTGAGCAAAGTTTTGCATATTGATGAGTCCAACAACGTTTCTAAGACGCTCGGGGTCATTTCACACGAAGTATGGGTTTCACGCACCCTTCAGTTGGTACGTGGGTTTTTTTCATGATGTGCCACGGTACGGCTCTGAATAACTGTAGGTAAACATACCGTAACGTCATGAATTAGGTCGGTACAATTGGAAACAATACAACCTCCAACTATTGCAAGTCGCGTGATTGAGAACCTCTGCTTCACTTCATGACAGTTTAATTGGTAGTTACCGACTACAAATTATTTCCACCTGTATAATATAGACGTCCTGCATCAATGTATGTTGATGTACTTGAGCACATCCGATTTATTCCGAAAAATTCTAAGTGCTAACGAGTTAACCAAAAATTTGTAGGCTAAGAACAAGCCTAGATTGTAATACTATTGAAGGAACCTTAACATACGTGGTAATAGCCTTGCATATTTTACCGGTGTATTTAATCAGTGTATTGTTGTAATAGGGTTTAGTCCGTCCAAAGTAAGGGTGCGGCCTGGTACGCGTAGCGTTAGATTATATTAGTGATAAAAAATACCAAAGTTACTCTACTCTTATAATTCCCACTATATTGGCATTATATTGTGAAGTGCAGAGATATCTTTACAAAAGAATTAAGAACTACCTGTATACGTTAAGAAAACGAATGTAGATGGTGGGTAAAGCATTATCTATTAGTAGGTACGTGTACTTAATCACGTCAGTGACCTGAATGAAAAAAGTTGTGTTCTTTTTATGGATTGTTCGGTAACGTCTACTGGTAAGTAGGTGGCTTAACCTTTTTAGCTAGGTTGAATAATTACCAAGCACCTAGATTATAATAATAATTAGAAATCGAATCTCTGTTAATTGCAATTGTTTCTGCCTAACTGTACTGAATATAATACCTCAACATATTATGTAGATAAATAATATGTAAATAATTACAGGTTGTACCTAATAACCTTATATACTCGTAAAGTCCTTATATTTTTTTGCATTTCTAAGGTCCTTATAAATGCGAGAAATGTGCGATGTGGGTGTATGTTTGTTTACTTCTTCACGGAAAAACTACTGAAAAAGACCTATCTTGACGAAACTTGGTGAATTAAAACTTCTAAATAGTTAAAATAAAAACTAATACACTTCACGCCTTTTCACGCCGGGTAGGTAGAGGCATGCTAAAGCAAATGCCCACGGTTCACCAAGCATATTTACCCCAACGTGACAGGGGGTGAGCCCATTGCCGTCCAACTGTACCACAGACGCCACTGAATAGGTCTTGAATAAAATTGTAATCTGAATTATCGTGAAATTCCCACGGGGTCTGAAAGCAGGCAGGTACACGTACTTCCAATTTCCTTCCGGTTATTGTGGATCACAAACAGTATTGAAAAGATAAATACATACGTATATAAGTACTATGAATTTTAATAAATGCCAGTTTCTGAGCTACTATAATGTAAAGTCCCGAAAATTTTATTTGGGTTCTTTGTTAAACAAAATATTCCAGATGCATACGTACCTAACTGTGATTTAACTTCCTTTCCAGTGTTAACAAGTGGGAGCCACTAAAATAATTTAGTGATTCATCACAATTTAGTGACACAGAAATAAGCAATATGTCGCTAATGCAGTTGGTATGGATGTGGTTGATGATGGCTGTTGCAAACGCTGAATACTATGACAATTTCTCTGGTAAACGGCTCACGCGACAACAGATAGACCAGTACAACGTCAGCGGTTTACTCACGTAAGACATCATAGTTTTAAGAGATCTACCAGAAGGCCTAGCATGCGCGACAAGAAAGAGGTGACAAAAAATAAGTAACACGTAGCAGGTGGACTGTTATGTCACACGTGTTTCAACGAATCGCGAAGCTTTATGTTGCTTTTGGTTGTGGTTGCTACCCTTAGCACAGCCAAGACACGGCTAGGGAAAACCTCATAAAGGTGACAATAGTCAAATATACTGACACTAGTAAGTATCTTAAATTGTTGCGTCCGAACGATCTTGTAGAAATTGCAAAATCAAGTTCATGCAACGATTATGAAAATGTCATTGTAAGTGACAGGGGTTAGGACAACATGCGAACGTAAATGAATTTCTTCCAATACGAAAGGTATTGTTGCAAAAAATAGTTATTAAGGGTCATGGAATTCGTAAAGAAATTGTTAATTCGTTTAAGGGTCCTCTTCTCCGCCATTTTGAAGGAAAAAATATCAAAAACACAAACGCACCATTATAATATTACCTAAAGCACCTCAAATATACTTCTAATAAAATTATCTCATCAGATGGTGTGCAATTGATGTTGACCCGTGTTCCAAACATGAAGGTCGGCGGGATGATGGTACATGCAACAACGTGAATCATCCGTCAAGAGGCGCGATTTTTACGCCTTTCAAGCGAATGCTGCATCCGCGCTTTGGAGCCAATTTCGATGCGCCAGCCGCTGCTTCAGGAGCACCCCTACCCAATGCACGCCTTCTTAGAACTTCAATTATGGGTGACGGCCGCGTGTCCAGCTCGTATTACACCCAGATGATGACTTATGCGATGGTTGCACTAGCTGGAGAGTTTACAACGGCGCACGACACGGTAAACTTTGTGGTAGTGACTCGCACTTGTTGCCAACCTGGGGGGCAGAATGATCCGCGCTGCTTACCTATCTATGTACCAAGTGACGACGTCCACTTGCGGCGGAGCAACGTGCGTTGTCTGAATCAAACGCGACCAATCACATTCCAGCAGTTGGGTTGTGCTCCAAGATCATTGTCACCCGAACGCCTGAACCTGGCATTGCCCATGATCGAATTATCATTGGTATACGGGAGCAGTAAAAATGGGACGCAGAAAATACGATCTTTTATAGGTGGACAGCTTCTTAGTCAGTCATTAGATGGCAAAGAGTGGCCACTGGACGGGTCGCCTCTCTGTCTACTTAACCAGCGAGCGAGGGGAGAAACCAGATGTCATAGCCTCGGTAAGTTACCTTAAAAAATAAGAGAAACTCCGTTAAACTTGTCTAGTCAACCTCATTATGATTCCATTGAAATAATTTGTTAGTAGGTACCTAGTAATCTTGACGAGAATAGACGCGGGAATAAATATATAGAAAAAACTGGAATGTTCCACAGTGAATCCTGGAGTAAACACGATCCTGGGCGTAAATATCGTATTCCTATGGTGGTTCCGAAACCACAATGCCCTGGCGCGAGAACTGGAGCTGCTCAACCCATGCTGGAGCGACGAACGCCTCTTTCGCACCGCTCGGAACATCAACACCGCGCTCTTCCAACACATCATTTATTATGAAACCTTTACTGAGCTGTTGGGTAAGTATCAAGTTAACTAAATACCCAGATGCAGGTAGTGAATCCATTGACCACATTATTTCAACGAGAATTAGCTTCAACAAAGGCATGTTAAAAATATTACATATAAAAATTACATATAGTAATACCTACGAAAGCATCAATACCTACACCACCTTTTCAATTAACCGGTTTCATCTTATAATCACAATAAGAAACGCTAGTGGCTGATGGTTTTGTTAGTGGGTGATTGTTTGCGTTTCAGGACAGGAGTATCTACAATGGTGGGGCGTAGTATACCCGGGTCTTCACTCTGAGCATGTAGACGACTACGACCCAAAACTGGAACCAGCCGCCTACTTAGAATTTAGCGTGGCTATGCGATGGTTCCACTCCATGCAGGAGGGCAGACTTGAGTGAGCTTTTCTATTAACTTATAATTAGATGGAAATTCTGATCTAAGATCCAGAGACAAACTTAGACACAGGTGATTTGATTGAACAAAGACATGTAGATAAGCTATTATTAAGATCTATTAATACGAGTATACACAAATCCTACTTACTGTTAATATAAATGCGAATCTTTGTGAAAGTGTATGTTTGTTAGTGTACCTACCTCATGTAAAATTTTCAGAATGGTTTTTGGCGAAACTTGGTGGGATAGTATACCTACAATCTGAATTTACCCTGAAAATCCCACGGAACCGGGTTGAATGGTAAAACCGCTGGGCACACACCTGAACCACTAGCATAGATAATTTTTATTCAATGTTTCAATGTGTTGTTATTCTATTTTATAAACACTTACTTATACCTACAATTCAAATAATTAGGGGTAACGTGGGCGTAATATTTACAAAGCAGATATTAGATAGCACCTAGGATTTCATAAGTAAATTAACTTATCCACAGTAAATATGATGCACAAGGCCGTGTGGCAGAGCGTGTCAATGTGGTGGACTTTACTTTGCGGACGGGAGCCCTGGCTCTGAACGGTACTTTGGCTGGCCTGACACGCGGCGCCACCGTCCAGCCAGCAGCACAAATCGACCAATTGGTCGACCCTGACGTAACTACAAACTATTCTATTTCAATACCACTGAGAACAAACCTTTCGTCACTAATATGTATATAGATACGTTCGAAGAGAGATTCACCACTTTCTTGGCCTCTTGCGACAAGTAAAAAATGAACCTTAATGTATAATGACATAGACTACACCTATAATACGTATGTATACCAGAACCTCTGCCTACCCCGATTTGGGAATAAAAGGCGTGAAGTGTATTTTTTTTTATTTATTATACCAGAACCTTTGCATACCACAACGCTATACCATTAATACGAGAAGCCGAAAACAGGTCACAGTGACTTAATAATAGGCATCTCCAGCAGTGGACAAATATGGGCTGATGATGATGATGCCATTAAACCAATAACAGACCATTGGCTCCTTGAAACGTGAAGAGACGTTTACCTACTTAGGTAGGCTTTATAAACACTCCTTAACGTAAATTTCCACTGCCAACTGTATTCTGTGTTAATATTGCAGATGGGAGAACGCGCCTTGAGCAACCTGCAGCTTGCTACTGACGTAGTATCTAACGACATAAGCAAGGGTCGTGTCGGAGGCCTGCAACCCTACGTCCAGTATCGTAAACTGTGCGGCCTATCCGTCCCAAAGACTTTCCCAGACTTGGAAGAATACATGACCCACGACGTCAGTACCTATTCCTAAATCTCTTTTGGTGTGCACCTACCACTTTTCCACTTTCGATTACAATTCATGATTTGAAAGACAATAATAATGAAGAGACAATAAGTTAAGAATCCATCGTCTTTATGTAGATATATACCTAATACCTATACACCATGTCGACATTTTTTTTTTGTTTGGTGTTTTATCTCCAGTGACAAGGGCTTAATTATCTTGGAGACCTAGGCATTATCGTTTAGCGCTTCTTCACGTTTCTAAGTAAAAATCAGTCTTAAACCTTTGTCTTCCTGAGGCTAAGAAGATTTTTGGCCAGATTTCCTCCATATATAAGTATGTCGATAAATAAAATACACGATGATATTATTATACGTGTTCTTTGGGAAATGTCGCTAGCGCTGATCAGCTATGTAATGACACCATGCTTTTACCGATCTATTCATTGTTTTGTGCCAAAAATCAGTGCTAAGTTCACAGGTTGCTACTAACCTCAAACCAGTCTGTGTCTTTCTCATCAAAATGTATGGAAAATGATGTACTTCTGGATCCAAACTGTCATGTTTACTACTAATTGGACAGTTTGGATCCAGAAATACCCTGCTACATAGTAAGGGACAGGAAATATTGTATCTTATCTACTTACACTCTTGCGTGTCGTCTACTTTGTCGTATCGTTTTATTCTAAACGTCAGTTTTGGATTGCTGGTGTAGTTATTTTTTAGGTCTGAGCTAAGCTGCTATCACAAAATTATATAAGTTGTTTAATTTCACGTCAGTCGGTAGTGACGCTGCGTCAACTCTACGACTCCGTGGAGGAGATAGAGCTGTACCCGGCGCTGCTGGCGGAGAGGCCCAGGGGCAAGAAGGCGGTAGTAGGTGACACTATCGCCTGCCTGTTCGCCACACAGCTGCGTTACTGGCGACGCGCGGATCGCTTCTGGTTCGAACATCCCAATCAGCCCGGGGCCTTCACTCCAGGTAGTTTTTTGTTAATATCTCACCATGTCTCACAGGTCTATCGAACTCTATCTATCTCTATCTAAGATTTCGACACGTAATTCTAGGTACGTCTAAATTAAATAAGTAACATTGGAATAATTTACCCATCCAGATTTGTGTGGAGATATCCTAATATCACCGATAACCTAATGACATAAGGCGCCTCGAAGGTCACTTTCAGTTTACCTATCCAATATATTTATTCTACTTACTTCCACACACAGTCTCAGTTAGGATTCTTCGATCGTTAATGATATACCTATGGTTTGTGTCTTTACAGATCAGCTGGTGGAGATCCGCCGAGGGACGTGGGCCTGGCTGCTGTGCGCGCACGGGGATGGCGTGGACAGGGTTCAGCGCCGTGCTTTACAGCTGCCGGGGCCGCAGTCAGTATTGAAATATTTCCAAGCCAATGCAACTTTTTTTCACTTACCTATATACACATGTAGTTCGGAAATACCCCATTAATTATTAATATTGACACCTGCTGAAATGTACTCAAAATGGCCTACAGAAACAGTACAGACTTTGGCCTAAAAGGATATTTCTGAATCACCCGCCGATCGTCTTGCCGCGCCGCTTAGGTGCACAAAACTCGTTAACAAGAAGTGAAGAAGTTTCGAAGTGTTTTCTATTTCTTCTGTTCTGCGGACTCAGCTGTGCGTCCCGGTCACTGTATCGACAGTACTTACTCGAGTTAAATGAACTTGCTGGACACTGCCGTCAGCTCTTCTTTTCGTAATGGCAATACGCGGACTCTCGGTCTAGCCACGCAAGATAGTCAACCGGAACAAACACTAGATATAAGAAGATTTTGATCGGATAGGATCAAAATAATGTGTTGGGTACACGTATAAGTAGAAATACTTACTTCATTAACGAGCTAGTTAGGTAGGTATAACAGGAAAGGAACATCCTATTATTGATCAATCGAATAAATAGATATTATTTTATTTATTGACTCATATCCGCCAAAAATCTTGCCATGATACTTACTGATTTACAAATTCACCTATTGATTTTACAGCAATAAAGTGGTGTCCTGTTTGAATATACCAGCGCCAAACCTTCACCCGTGGCAGGAGGAGTCACATTGCGATATCGAAGACGCACCCCAACCACCGCGTCCCGTGCCGTCGGACTTTTCTCAAGTTCCCGATATGAACATGTTCACAATGCCACCGACGGGGCCGACGACGTCACCAACTTCTCAGAATTTAGATTTTTTGTCTATGATAAGAAGTAATTAGAGCTAATTCACCTTATGACTAAGCTGTAGCAAGGGTATGTTTAAAAGTAGTTAAAGAAAAAGGAAGAGAAAATTACAACGTTTTAACGTTCTTATGTAAGAGTAGGGCACCTTACCTACCTATGAACGAAATATTGTGAAGTTTTATTCCACCCCAACCTACACCCACCCCAATGTCCTACAATTTAGTTATTCCTGTATAATGTAGTATGCCGTGTGGTGCCGTATGGCGACGACGGTGATACATGTGTCACCACCCCAGCCCAACTTTTCCCGTTTTGGGGGTCGTAAGAGGCGACTGAGGGAGCTCTCCGGAGAATGGGCTCCAGCGCTCTCTGAGTAAAACTACAACGCCACTGCGATCGCCCAACCCACTTACCAAGCGTGGCGATTTTTGGCATTTCCCCCAAATAATCATGGAAATGAATGGAGGAGGCCCTCGGCAAGCAGTGCACGTCATGAGGCTGATTATGATGATTTAGTTATGCCTGTGTACAGATATCAAAGCACGACGATATCTGAAAGCACGACGTCACTGCTCTATGTGTCTTTCTCGTCTGTATACTGTAATACCGTGCATATATATTTATATTTGAATACTTACCTAGGTAGGTTGTAGCTACTTGTTTGTTTTACGAATAGTTCAGTCCAGCACAGACATCATAATACATTTTGTAACATACCACTTCCCGCGCAAAACTCGAAAGCTATCTCCACGCAGCGCTATCTCACGAATGCACAAAGATATTGACAATGGTTAGGTTACATAATTTGACAGCTTTATTGACTTAAACGTCAGAGCCGATGTTTGATTTGATGTTGTCAATCTACAATCGTAAATAAATTTTTGGCTGCTTCTATTACGCCATTATATTAAAATAGAAAAAAAAAATACATCGAAAACAGTCCAATCGGGTTTACTTTGGCAACTGATACAATGCTTTCCGAAGCATCGATCACTAACGAAATTTCATTCGTGACTGCAGGAGTAGAGGCATGTGAAGCGTGAAGGTCGCGCGTGTGGCCGCCGAGGATGTCAGGCGAGTTTGCGCTCGTGGGCGAGGATGAGGAGGCTGAGTGCATAGAACTGCCATGTGAAGAAGATGGAACCCTGTTGCTGAGTACATTACGTGCTCAGTTCGCGGGCGCCAGCGGCCTTAAATACCGAGCGGGCGGGCGGTTGCGTGGACTGCGGTTGGCAGACGAGCGGCTGTGGCCACCGCGGGGAGGTTGGGCGGCACAGCGCTACTGGTGTGCGTTCCCCCGTGGCCGCGCACCGTCTCCACCACCACCACCGCCACCCTCGGACCTTATTGTGCTTGGCTTGCCCTGGCGCACCGGAGAAGACGCTTTGCGAGACTATTTTCAAACCTTCGGGGAACTTCTAATGGTGCAAGTTAAACGTGACGCCCGTACTGGACTCTCTAAGGGATTTGGGTTTGTAAAATTTGCCGATATTGATGCACAAGCAAAAGTGCTAGCTCGGCGCCACATGATTGATGGACGGTGGTGTGATGTACGTATACCAAACAGTAAAGAGGGATCATCTGCATCACACCGTAAGGTGTTTGTTGGACGTTGCACTGAAAACATAACAGCTGATGATTTGAGAGAATACTTTGGTGCATTCGGTCAAGTGACAGATGTATTTGTGCCTAAGCCATTTCGAGCATTTAGTTTTGTAACCTTTCTGGACCCAGAAGTGGCACAGTCTCTGTGTGGTCAAGACCACATTATCAAAGGAGTATCTGTTAATATATCCACAGCATCACCAAAACAAGCCCGTGGCAGTGTAAGCAGTGAGGCTCATGGCTCACAAATACTGGGCTGCAGCTGGGGACTGCTTGATGGGAACAGAGTCTACAACTATGCACCACCTGCTGTTGAACACAAGCCCTACCTCAAGTATGAATGACTGTAATGTAGTATGTCATTTGTGAAATTACTAAACAAGAATTGTGAGATTTGTTGATCATTTTAAAATTTTATGAAAAGAGTAGTAAAATATTGTACATACATACAAAATAAAGTTATTTAATTAAAATTTAAAAGGAAAGGCTGTTTAATTTAGTTGTTTTATTGCAAATATTATAGATACTCATTGAAGAAATACTTGATGGGCCCGTTGGTGTAGTGGTTAGCATGTCTGCCTCTACCAGGGTCTTGGGTTCGATTCCCACCGCTGACAGGTACTTCAGTGACAAGCTTTTAAGTATGGATGTGTCTGGCTGTTTATTTATACAGGGTGTCCCAGAAGTCGACGTCAAGCCGGAACCGGATGGTAAGGCAACTCACACCAGTAATCAAAAAAATCTAACTTGCATGTTTAAAAAATTATGGGAATTTAAAATAAAAGCGTCTTTTGACTCCTGTTGCAACAAAACTTTAGATTTTCCAATATTTTTTTTTTTTGTTATGTGACCCTGAATCGTGCCACTGTTTATGGACATCAAAACTTCAAAACGAACTGCTCCAGTTCGGATGAAAATAAGACGTTTTTAAAAAAATAATAATACCTAATTTGCTCAGATTCAACTGACTACTGAAAAAAAAAATGTACTGTGTTTTTTATATTTTTCTGATAACTGAGGAGGTTAGGATCAAAACATGTTAATTTACTTTATATTCCCCAAAGGTTTTTCTTTATTTTAAAATATATAACTGCTTTACCAAGTACTATTTTTCATATTTTTCTTTGGGAAATAATAAATTTCATGTATGTCTACAGGAATGGATCCTTTATGTTTTTCTTCTGATAGGGGCCTAAGGCCAGTTTTCCTGATTTTTCTTCAAAATCTATTATTAAGAATACGTTTTGATCCTAACCTCCTCAACTGGTGCGAGTTACCTTACCATCCGGTTCCGGCTTGACGTCGACTTTTGGGACACCCTGTAAGTATATTTCGTTGTCTAAATTCCATAACACAAGTGCTTTAGCTACTTAACATGGGATGAAGGCGATGTGTGTGTTGTAAAATATATTTATATACCTATATTATTTTCTTTATAATTTTTTGGAAGCCTATCCAAAAAAATCACACTTAAAATATTTTGCATTGTGCTGAGTACCAGTACCCAGCAATGCCTTTTTGGATAGCACTAATTTAGACATTCATTTTGGAAGTCATAATTAAAATAACGATAGTCATCAAAGTATTAGCCAGTTATCAATAATATCCTTAACATATAAGCAAAAAAAACTCCATTATATTATTGCTCTTAATAACTTTATTGTACAATATAATAATTATTAGGTAACAGTGCCAAGCACCAATATTTTTTGTACATCTTTACAATAGGTAGGCAGAGGTACTTCAACATATTTTACACATTGCACAGATACAATAATTGGGATCAGAAGATATTCTTTCAGCAAGGTATTTTTTTAGAGCAGATTTTTTCCAAAACCAGTGAATGAAACACTCCCAAATTCCTTAAATGAAAGGTTCAGTTATTTTTTGGCCTGAATAACATGTCCTTTGCTGTTATGTTAATGGTACTATAATTATAATGTACTTTATTCAATAGAAGAAAGGCATTGTTGGGTGATGACATATTTTGGTCACCTACCTAGTGATGTTGACCCTACTTTTAAATTTTCCATTAATCTCAAGCCCTGAATCACAACTACCAAATATTAGGTGATCAGGTTTGTGCTTTTTACAAATGTATTAGCTTCATTGCTATGTAAATAGGTACAGTAAGTAAAAAAGTTTTGATGACATTTTGTATTACAAAATTGTCATTAAGATTTTTACAATTAAACTAGGGGAAAATAAACCTTCTTGCATAACAACATCTTAATCTCATTCTGTAGTGTAGACCATAATATGTCGCCCATCCCAACCGACCTAATATAACAACACGACATTGCATTGTATACATTATTGCCAGTGACAGCCACTTATTTTCAAATGCCCTGATGAATTTATTATTCTTTGAACAGGTTTCGACCTGAGGTATGGGGCGAATTATCGTAGATACTTAGCAGCCCAGTCCACCGGTGCCCCACCGCCACCAGCAGTCTCTGTGAAAATAGACTTTTAAAAAAAAAAGAAAATTTCTAATAAATGTGATGGGAAAATTATGAACTAATGGCGCTAGCATCGGATGTCACTATATGACCTGTCTCATGACAGGTAGGTAAGTAGGTAGTACTGAAAGCCAGTAAATTCTCCAGTAAAACCTTATCATTTTTGTTTATTTATCCTTCAGCTGCTGACATAAGCCTTCGAAAAATATTTTAAAGGGTATAGGTTTGAAGCTTACCTTGAAGTTTCCTCAGTGGCAAGGGATGAAACAGTGAAGTATCAATCTTGTTTCCCGCGACATACCGCGCGGAGCCGAGGTATATATCAGCGGCTCGTGCCCCGCCGCGGCCTGCGGGCACGACTCCCCCACCCGCCGCCGACGCCTCGCCTGCACCGGCCTGTAGCTCGCCTAGCACGCTGCGTCCTACACTACTTCTGAAATATCGTAGGAATCGTGTTATTTTCAAACAAAACGACTTACGAATCATGCTGCGCAACTTCTCTCTAACTGTCATAGCCCAGCTGACTTTGATCACAAGCATTGGACCCATCGGGTGGGTGACCTTTAAGTGGGCCTGGCGGTAATAACCACACAAGCCAAATCAATTAAGTACTTCGGTATAAAACAGGGCCACATGGAGAAAAGGAATGTCAGTGTGAGCCATGATTCTGTTCTAGCCTTAGCCTTCGAGCGAGAGCCGTGAAAGGAGAGGGACTCCTCGACTCGGAGGAAAATTCTAGGCTGTGTGTTGAATCGCACTGGTTTGTGTCGGAGACCATGATATTTTCCGCGTGGAACGGCGCTCTCCCCGTGGTGGCGAAGTATCCAAGCGTAGTGACTTATCTTAAGTAAGTAGGTAGGTATAGTTTTCCACAAGATACATAATTGTCAGGCCAGAAAATACCTAGGATTTCTCCTTAGGTTCTCAGGCACGTGGTATCTCTACTGACCTGTAGTGGTTGAATTTTCGAAGAGAAGGTGCTTTGAGCGCACGTAGCTCATCACCGCGCGCAGCTGGAGGCGCGTCATGATTTACTTCACCACTATGAACATAGGAGACAGATATTATGTAAGTATTTACACAGTTGTTGTCGATAGGTTCTTTAATAATTAATTATTTCAAGTTGATGCCCAAAGAGCCCACACCATGTCGGGTTTTCCAAAGATGTTTTGCTTCATCAGCTAACATTATGTTGCTGTACCTACCTATATAGGCTTCGAGAAAAATTTCTACTGATATCTAATACGTACCTAGTAAATCTAAATAACCTAGGTGAGTATAGAGAGACTTCATAGCTACTCCACACATAAAATGCAAGTCAAAAGGTAAGGTATTCGATTATGCTAATAGATTTTATCAATACCGTTTTTATATTCTGTGTTTAGCACGTACCCAAGTATATCAGCAAAGTGATCTCTGTAAGGTGGTACCGTGGCATAAGGGGCGGCTAGCGGCACGGATGGAACCAGCCCTGGAGGGGAAGTCGCCCCGACACCAGCCGCTTCAGGGTCGCCGCGAGCTCCACTACTGTAGGTTAGGAAAAGCAAGCCAACATAAGGTAGGTACCTACAATAGAACCGTTTGAATCATGACTTGAAAAAAATAGGTAGGTATTTGCATTTTTTATTACAGGATACCATTAAATAGATAAGTAAGTTTAACTCCTCCTCCAGAAATGCATATGCCATGCTGATCTCAGATTTAAATATTCATAATTGTATCTATGCATGTTGTTCCTAGCAATAGGAATGGTTATAGGGTTTGGTCTTTTGGCAATCCATACAGTAATTCTACGGATGAGAAAAGACTTTGTCCATGTCAGTCCCCTATAGTCCAGCTTAAAAACTAGCCAGCGTGTAAGCTCTCAAGTTCTGCAGAGACACTAAGGATTTTGGACGGTAGTTTTATATACATAAGTAGGTACGTACATAAATTTAGGGACTTACACTGGTGCAGCCAATAGGCGACGAGCTCTCGATGTTGATGGCGCTACTAGACCAACGCCAACAGCGAAATATGGAAATCTGTAAAGATAATGATGTAGATGATCAACCCCAATAGTTTTTTTTTTAAGGCTGCGTTCTAACTTCATAGATAGGTAGATGCTTACCGTAGCGCCTGTGGAGCAGAAGGTCTGGCGGATGGCGGATATCGTAACAAGGCAACTAGTAAGGCGAGAGCGGAGGGTGACGCAACGGGCAGTGCGCGAGCTAGTGGGATCCCTTCCGCGCTGGGAAAGCGAAACCTCAGTGCATCAGCCAGTGCGAACCCTTCTGGCCATTCACCCCGGTCTGGTGTGCCCAAAACCGCACAAATTTTATACAACTGATCAATTTCAGAGTTACCCGGAAACAATGGTCGACACGCGTACAGCTCAGCTACTATGCAGCCCACGGCCCACAGATCGATCGGTGGGCCATAACGCGTGTCATGCAACAACACTTCTGGAGCACGGTACCAGCGCGTTGATACGTAGTCGGTATACGGTGGACGGGAGCGAGTCTCTCGAGCCAAGCCTAAGTCCGCGATCTTGACTAACTCCGGACCTGTACACAGCAAATTTTCAGGCTTAAGGTCGCGATGAAAGAACCCGTGCCGGTGCATATGTGCGAGTCCTTGTAGCACTTGATACACGATATTTCGTAGAACTGGTTCAGGGAACGGACGTTCTGCATCACGGATAAGCTGGTATAAGTTGGAGCGCATGTACTCGAACACGAAGTAAAGTGTGTCGTTTTCCCTTATTACCTCCCGTAGCTTTACGATATTAGGGTGATTTAATTTCTTCAAGGATTTAACTTCTCGAAGGTTCATAGCTTCGTCCCATGAGTAATATTTGCGTTTCATACGTTTAATGGCGACCTTCTCTCCAGTGTCGCGACGCTGTGCCAGCGCCACGGAGCCGTATGTGCCATCGCCAAGCTGCTGCAGGACTACATAGCGGTTCATGGCTACGCTGTCTTCGCCGAACTCGGGTTCTCGATCTCACTAAAGCCACCGGAATTCACTTGCATACCAAGTCTTGGTATTATGTCCCGGAATGTCAGTAGATAGGGCAAGTAGTCCACGCACGTCCCCTAATATCTATAGAAAATATATAAGATTACCTTCCTACAAAATCTGTACTCCGGCGGTACCTAGGTACCTACTGATAATTTGATCCATTAGTGCCTGAACTGAAGGTTGTATTGTCTGTAGTTGACCCAATATCACCATTAGTCATCAAGGCGCACCTTGATTAAACCCAACGTAGAAGAGAAACGTGCTGATTTGGCAGAACTGTTAAATGCCTGAACGTAGGAGGTGCTATCTAAACACGCAAACACAGCTATTTACGAGAAAACCAGTTGAAATCATAATGAACGTACGTGTTTACACTTTAATCTAATGACGTTTTGACATAGTTACTATACACTGGATATTCATAATGACGATAATGACAAAATATTTATTGTCATGGAGTTGTTTCCATGGTGATTAAGTTCAAGTCTTCGCCAACTTTTTTCGAACGCACAAAACAACTGACGGTACAGATTCTTACCACTGGCAGATTGACAACGAAAACACAAAACTGACAGCTTCAGAAACAAAGTGCTCAGTTTGTGTACTTAATTTTCACAATTTTATTCACAAATTGAATGTGAAACGCCCGTATCCGACTGTAAAATATAGTAAATGGGACATAATAAGTGTCAATGACGCAGAAAGCTTAAGTTAATCCATGAGGTTCATATAGAAATGATGTGTTGGCGATGAGCGGCGGCGTCGGCGTAGTGCCGCGAAGTCGTGTGAGCGGGGAGCAATTGGAAATACTGTTGTCGTTTATGGAAGAGCACCCAGATTTTGCAGCAGGAAAACAGTCTGTTTATTCGCGCTTTAGCTCGAGCAAGTTGTGGCGGTTGCTCGCTGAGCGTCTCAACGGATCTGCTGACAATACAGGGGGCGCGCGTAAGTCCCCAGACAAGTGGTGTCGAGTACGTATCATATTTAGGACCTTCAAGACATTTAGATAGGTCTCTAAATCATATCCCAGGGCATTTCAACTGACCATATTTTTTTTTATCTTTAAGAACAAGCGTTTGACCACCATCCTACACTAGGATGTCAGGAAGTACCTATGACATTCCTACACCTAAGACCCTTCTATTTTAAAATTATAGGGCAAGCCTTGCAGTTTTCTTATGATATTTCCTCCACTGAAAGAGTGCCACACAAAGAACATTTGTGTATGTGATGAATTTTAATACATAAAATAGGTATCTTGACTAATGTTACAAAATAACTGAAAATAATGTAATGGGTATATTTACTAGATAAAAAAATAATTGAAGCCTCGAGAATGACTGGGTCGATTTGGCTAATTTTGGCATTACGAAAGGTTTAAAAGGTGTATTTCTTCCAATACATGGGGTACAAAAATGACTTCCTATGGCAAAACAATTATGATAAGACACCTAGTATTCTAGTATAGAATACATAATATAACAGGACTTGAACCCACAACTAAGTTGAAGTACTCAAAATAGACTAGTGGCTGCTTTTTTGATAGATTTGTTATTTTTTTTTCCAGTATTGGGCTGATATTAAGTACAAGGCACGCAAGAAGACTGCAGCAGGTGGTGCTCTAGGGGACTTATCTAATGTTGAAGAGAGACTAAAAGCCATTCTTGACCACTCAGGAGCTTTATGTAAGAATTTATAGTTTTTATGTTTTTCCATACTATGAGCCCCAATATGAAAAAGTTCAAGTATCAAATATTACAATTGTTCAATATTAAATGTAAAATTTACATACTTAAATAATTTTTAATCAGATACTTAAATTAGATACTTTATCACAAATACATATCTGAGGATAGATGCTCCATTGCCATGACTCCAGCTGCATGCAAAGGATCGACTTCCAAGGATTTATTGACGAAAACTTTTAGTTACTTCATCAGTGCTTTGGTCAGTGCCCAAGTTTCGAATAAACACTGCTATCTATATAATAGTGGCATGTCTGCAAGGACTTTATAACATAACCTAGCTAGAAATGCTTAATCTTTATCATAATGTATTTTTTTTCCAGTAAACCCGCGGGTCTGCAATAGTTCAGAAGCAAACAACGAGGAGGAAGAAGACATGTGCTCCGAAGGTTCCGGAGGTGCGGGTGGCGCCGGCGGTGGCTCTAGTGGCGACAGGATCGCCGCCGAGGAGCTGCTGGCTGAGGCTGCTATGAGGAGTGCACTCGCCGCTGAGAAACAGGCTGAGGCTGTTGCACAAGGTGTTGAGGTAATAATATACTACTTTACAACATCATCCTGTAATTAATTTCGTGTCAGTAATGCAGCTATAACGTGTGTCAATTTGCCGCAGACACACTTCGAAAAACCACATAATGTAACTATCAGCAGTGTCATTTTTGGCCAACAATGGAATTATGTTCGAGAGTATGTGTTAAAATAATTTACATTGCCAGTTACTGATTTTCCTAAAAGATTAATGCGAGAATCGCAAAGTGCGTTTAAACTTTTTATGCACATACTTTTTATAACACTTCATTGGTTTTTGGAGCCTATCATGTAGGCTACTTTAGAAGAACTATAACTGCAGCTATAATTAAAGTTATTTTGGATATGGAATGCAAGTAGGGTGAATTCGTAACTTCACTATTATAGTTTCAAAGGTGAATAATATTTAATCTAATGCCAGATCCATATTCTCGTTCGAGAACACCCGGGTACGAAGTACATTGCTCTTTAAATTTAATGGCTTTTCCGAAGCACCTCTTTTTAAAACGCAATGTTCACCAGTCAATGTTCTCGGTAGTTATCGCTCGAGACTGGATTGAGCATAAGAATTCACAATTGCCCTAGGTCCTACGAGAGATTCTATCAGTATTGCGCCCATTGGCTGCTGCGGCGACGGCTCCGCCCCCAACCGCGGCCCCGCCTACCGCTGCCGCCGACCTCCACCTAGCCGCCATGCAGCACCACCCGCCACATCCGGACATCCGCATCATAGACTTAACTGAACTTAGTTTTAAGCACTTTGTATTCTTAAAGTAACTGGTGATATGGCCTATGACTTGTGATGTGGAAAATAATTAGGCTGACTGGAAAATATTGATACTAGAATTGATCGATTACAATATTATGTAAGTATTTTTTTTATTTTTAAATATAAAACTATTAAGTGGTATGCTTATTTGTACTTTATTACAGAAATAGTATTGATACATTATTGATTTTTTTACGTCTTACGTTAAGCCTAATCCCAAAGCGGGATAGGTAGAGATGCTTGCTAAACAAATGCTCACGATTCACCCAACGTGATAGGGTTCACACACTTTGAAGTAAGTGAACGGGTTTCATCACGATGTTGTCCTTCACCGTATAAGTGTTGCGTAACGTCACTTCTCGAACCCACAACCTCCCATCGCAGATCCAAGTACATTGATCCAACTATTTGACTTGTGGACACACAGGTGGACATAACAGTAAAAAACTTTGATTTCTAATTCAAATTATTTATTTGTCCTACTTACACTACTACTTAAAATGTGCAATGCACACTATACTATTCCTGTTTTGTCAATATTCTTATAAGTAACGAGATGCCAACATTACTTGAGTGATTTTCATTTTATAACTGAATATTAAGTAACGTTTAATTTTAATTAATATTGATCGTGACTAATAAATAAATAACAAAGTTACTAGCTTTGTATACATTGCGACTTGCAAATGTTTTTATACACAGCTGTTACGGACTGAATACTTATTCCCACTAATAATTTACGTCTCACTATCGCCTAACACTTTCTCTCAAATCCTTCGGTACATAATTGCTAGCCAATCCAACACGCATCATTACTTCATCGTAGGTCTCGTCAGCTATTCGGCGAGCTCGAGCAGCGCCGGTGTGTAGCACGTCTTTTAACAGTCGTGGTTGGTTGACAATTTGTCCGGCGCGCTCTCTGATTGGTCTGAGCGATTGGCATAGGGCATCCGCGACCACACGTTTATACTGAGATGTTGTAAGACCTTCCGCTTCAGCTACCGCCTCTTCTGGGAGTAAGTCTGCCGCGAGACAGTGTAGTCTGACTAAATTCGACACGCCTGGTCGAGATTCTGGCTCATATGTAACCTGAAAAGTCATATTTTAGAACATCAATTAGGTGATAATTACGTGTGCATAGATACAAATTATTATATACCTCCTACTAGGCTTACTAGTTACTACACAGAAAACTCCCTGTGCACCCAGTGAAACCAATGGAGCATCCATGGAGCATCCATTGGTTTCATACTACCTACGTATACAGATGTGTCACATACTAACTCATTACTTCTACTATAATTATGCCAGGATGTTCTTATGCGTGAGGCAAGAACGTATCAGTCAAAAGGTATATAAAAAATAGTCAATATTTTGTTACCAAAGAAGATAAAGGGACAGAATAACGATATAATACATAATAATAGCATAATCCATAGCGAGGATCGGCAGTGGTTTTTTTTTTGTTGACGAGGGGGAAATCCTCATGGACACCCTCAGGCGTCGGCACTACACGGCGACGGGGTAGTGTCAGACTCCTACTGATTAAAACCCTCCTGATACTCTTTAGCTTTCACTAGTGCTGGGCGCGTCCTAGGCACGCAGAGGACAATATTCTGGCCTCACCCAACGCGCGACTAGCTCCTGTGGCCGGTGATTCGTCCAAACCAGTCGGTTCCTCTTTTACGACGGCAACCGGACCATGTGGCACCGCCGTCCATCACCGTTTGTGCAAGTGCCGGAAACCTCACTCCCGACACCTACCGGCCCAATGACCCGTTTTAGGACGCCTCGTACGCCAGGCAGCCGTAGTCCAATATTAAGTGCCGGGAACTATAGGGCGAAAATAATGGTTACCTGTGGGTTGCAATCTGTGACAGCTTTTCGTATTTTGTTCTTGATATCTTCGTCGCTGTCAGTGATCAAGACACGCGACTTGGCGTTTGGGTCAGACTTAGACATTTTCTTTTCAGGGTCGCGTAGGGAACGGATACGGTCACTTCCGTCGTCTACAAAAAATAAAAAATGCTTAGTACATTACTCATTAGCTTAGCCTTTTGACCGCCAGAAGATTATGTTGTCACGATTTTGAATTCTGCTCTGATAATCATGAACTGTAAAATCCCTTGTCTAATGTGTCTTATTTATAAGACATTGGCGGTGAAACGGTTAATCAGTGATAAGTATTGTTAAAGTCCGTTTAGTCCTTTAAGCGTGAAAGAAAAACAAACATAATATAACATACACAATTACACACATAGCTTCCCAAATGTCTCATAATGAGTGGGCAATCAGTAGTCTGTTTTCCCTGTGACGTATAATTTACACCTATGTATTTATTTCATATTTATTTATTAGGACCACAAACAGTTACTCAAGTTATAAACTCAATTTTTGTATCACCACTTGCTGCGCCTCACAAGGCTCATGATGTTGTACCTCCTATAGTCTGTACTAATGTTCCACCTTAACATTGTGAAATGCAATAAAGAATTGAGTATTCTCCTATTGTTGACATAACCAATGGAGACATAGTGCCTTCTAGGTAATTTCTAGCAATAATGCAGGAATTGCTGAATCCCATTGATACAAGAGGCACGAATATTCTGCGAGATCTAAACCATTTAAGAAAACTAAATCTTCTAGACCTAGTATCATGTCTCAAGTCACAATATTATAACATGTGGGAGTTAGAAAATACGCAAAAATTGCTATCATTGAAATATGCGCTAACTACTGCCGGTAAAACATTCATGCATCTTGACCTCGAGATTGAAGTGTTCTGCACTTATTAAATTTTAAACGAAATTGATCGGAACCACGCGTCGTGAATTATAGGTACTGATGTAGGTAGTTGCATTATAGTAGGTATATCAATTATTATGATACTCAAACCATACATTAGAAGGTCATGTCATCAATATGATACATTGATGCTTACATTTTATTATTGTGATATACAGCCTCTTAAAAGATTACTTTGTGTAGAACCATAGGTAGTAAGTACTCTACATTGATACATAAATGTAACTCACTAGTCCCATTCTGAGATCATTAGAATTATTATGAATTGCAGCCAATCATGGCATAATATACATACCAGAAATAATAGCCTTAGGTACAGGGAATACACCCTTCCCATATCTGTGATGGAATGTCTTAACTATCTGCGCAGCAAGCTGCAAATGCTGCACCTGATCAGAGCCTACAGGCACACGCGTTGCCTTGTACAGTAGGACATCTGCAGCCTGTCAAACAAAAACAAATTTGTATTAACAATGCAAATATTGCAGCTTCTTCCATTTATAATTTAATCCAGTTTTTCTACCCTTTTGAGCAGGAAACAGCACCAGCTTTTATTTATTAATCTGCCTATTACAGGAGAGTGACCTGTAGAGGAATTTCAGTGAAAGGGTAAAATATTTTTACTGAGAATATGCAGAAATGCAACAGTATTTAAGTAACTTATCAAAACATATACCTGTAAAACAGGATACAACAACACTCCAAGTGGTGGGGGTTCTTTTCCTGTACACTTCTCCTTGTACTGCGGTAGAGCATGTAGCCGAGCTTGTGAGGCAAGGCACCCCAACAGCCAGCAGAGCTCTGCGTGGCGTGGAACTGATGACTGCCGGAATAGGACACACCGTTCCACTGCACCAGCTGCTATCAATGCTGCGGCTAGATGTGTAATGTTGCGCTCTAGCACTGCTGGATCCTGTAGCAAAAATATTGATGTTTTAACATTCCTTTGTTTTTCTTGTTTTTATTTAAAAATCCTGCTCATCTATTTTTTTCACTGTGATGGTGGCCTATAGGATGATATATCTCAATGACTTTCCTTCCTGTCCTTACTTTATAATAAAATTTGCTGTACCATGCGGTGTTACTCAAATTGGAGAATAAATATATTTTACTCAGGAATAATGTAGCTTTCCAATGTTTCAAAATCTTTTGAAAATCTGTCTAGAAGTTACAGAGCCTATTAGTTATGGAGCCTATTCAAACAAACAAAAAAAATAAAACCTTTCCTCTTAATAATTTTTTTCTTTTTTTAATTACTATAATCAAGGGTTTGACCACCATCCTGCCTGTTGTTAAGCAGCAATGTGGTCTATGATGGTATTATATGGTATATGTAAAATTATGATATTGCTTATTTGTTCCTCAGTATACTTCTGTCCATTAGGGACTTTGCCTAATCCCCGAGTTCACAAATATGTCCCAATACAATACCAAACAAAGGTAAACATTATTTGCACCAGAACAGTAGGTAATAACCTAATACTAATTCGATGTAGGACAGATTCCAGTTGGTCGGACCCTTGACTCCAGTTGGATGGACCCTTGACTGGAGCGTCTGTGGTCCAGTTGGTGGGACCCTTTGACGTGAAGGACAACATTGTGATGAAACCTGCACACCACAAGGTGTGTGAACCCTATAACGGCGATGGGCTCACCCCCTGTCACGTTGGGTTAAATACGCTTGGTGAACCGTGGGTTTTTGCTTTAGCAAGTGCCTCTGCCTACCCCTCTTTGGGATTAAAGGCGTGAAGTGTATTTTTTTT
>SJJU01002063.1:0-14850 GCA_012932125.1 Conopomorpha cramerella | reverse complement strand
CGGGTCCCTGTATCATATCTCACGGGCGACAGAACCTTAATCCGCATACATTTAAACACAACCAACGTTACGATTTGTGTAAACAGTTATAAAGTAACGATAAGTTGTCCGTAAAGCCGGATTAACATTACGAAACTAATTACATGGCATTCGTTTTACAAATAAAATATGCGCAAAGCACGAACTACTCTAATGTCATGAAGCTAATGCATGCATTATAATACTGCACGTTTACACGCGTTATATACGTTATAAAATTAATTTCATGCCACTAGTTTCGTAATGTAAATCCGGCGTAATGTAAGTTATTGAAACTAGGCATTAATCGGTGCTGTTGTTAACACGTTGCGCAGAAGGACAACAACTACCAGCCGTACCCGCTGGAGCAGGTGCGACACATGGCGCACCAGCTGATCTGGTCCGTGCTGTTCCTGCACACGCAGCGGCTCACGCACACCGACCTCAAGCCAGAGAACATACTCTTCGTTGACTCGGATTACGACGTCGTCTCCGTCTATAACGCCAGCAATAAGAAGGTAAGCTGTTTTCACTTTACCACTCCGATCTAGGTATCAGTTTATTTATTTCGATTGTAAACGACCTCTCCTCTAATAAAGAGCCATTAACTGTACGGGATGAAGTAAGAACAAAGTGCTACTAAATTTAATATAACTACCTTAAAAAAAAGTGTCGACGTAAAATTTATTTGCATGAAACGGTTGCTGGGAGACTAACATGTAAATGCACTATGACCTGTGCAATATCAGTATAATAACTCAAGATCTCGGTCGACGTTACTAGGGAGGAAAATATTCCGGAAATATATCATGTTTGTAATGTATCTGTAATGAGCTTGTTATCTCTGACGTGGACGTGTACAGTCATGACGTTTGGAATGTGGCACATGCACCTAACTGAGCCTATATACATATGTGTTACATATTGTATTTGAACTTAAAGTAACTGAGGGCTGCTAACTCTAGGACGACGGGCGCGGTTCGATTCCTGTCTTCGACATACATATAGTGATGATATTATGTTTGTAGTGTGAGTCTAGATGTTTTCCGCCCGACTCGTGTCGGGTCTTTAACACAGGTCTCTCTGTAAATATCCTAGATTGAGATTATTTTACAACATGTTAAATGTCTCGGGATATTGTTATTTCTTATTATAATTAGCGAACCAAATGCGAGTATACGTGTACAACGGCACGTTTTAAGCAAACAAACTATGAAATAAAACCTGTACAAATATTTGATAGTGCCCTTTCATGTTTAATTGAGAAATGTTTTGAAGTAATACGTGTGATGTGTTTACTTGACAGAAGACAGAGGTGCGGCGCGTGAAGCGCTCGGACGTGCGACTCATAGACTTCGGCTCGGCCACCTTCGACCACGAGCACCACTCCACCATCGTCTCCACGCGACACTACCGCGCGCCTGAGGTCATCCTCGGTCAGTGCTCGCCGCCTCTACACTTCTCTACACTCCTCTACACTCTCCTACACTCACACACTCTAACATAACATGCAGGGCCATCCTGTTCAGCGATACATTACTACCGTTCCCGAGGTTATTTCCAGATGAAATGTACCCCAATCTAGGTCGTAATCTGTTACGTTACTTCAAAATTCATTCGGTAGTTTCCAAAGGATTAACAAACATTTATACCAATTTGGGAATTTATATTATTAGCAGGATTAAGTTTCTACTTAATGTATGTTCAAGACTAGAATATACTAGTGTATTGGATTCAAGATTAGAACTTGGATCCAACAGTGTCACTGTGGCTCCCGCAACACGAGACTATGTATGTATTATTCACTGGTAATTATTATAGTACGGAAGCATAGCTTAGGTTGTAGTCTCAATGGTCGGCTAGGTTGTACTGACAATAGAATGCATGTGGTGCGCAGAGTTGGGATGGTCGCAGCCGTGCGACGTGTGGTCGGTGGGCTGCATCCTGTTCGAGCTGTGGGCCGGCCTCACGCTGTTCCAGACACACGACAACCGCGAGCACCTCGCCATGATGGAGCGCATACTCGGGCCCATACCTTACAGGTAATTAATGCTCTTGGACACTAAGTCTGCTCCCTTTGTTCTAAGGTTTGATGTGTGTATAAAAAGCTCCATTGTAAAAAAAACGTCTATTCGTATTAATTATTAATATAGTACCGACACGGCACGTACCTATAATTATGTAAAATTGTACATTTATTTTTCCAGAATGGCAAGAAAAACGAGAACAAAATATTTCTATCACGGCAAATTAGACTGGGACGAAAAGTCGTCGGCTGGCAGATATGTTAGAGAAAATTGCAAACCTTTATTAGTGAGTATTCCTGAGTATAATATTCTACCTATAAAATTTTGACAGTACCTATCCATTTAGTTTGTTTTTCAAATGTACCTATTACAAGCCATATATTACAAACTTTAGCTTTTAATACAAGTAGTATTCATAATCTGGCTCTAATTCTCTATCTATGTGGAAGACGGAAAGACGTATTTCAGGACCTTAACAAGTAGAAACGGATCGTCTTTGTCTACTTAATGTAGATATGTCAAATTATGATGACAATTTCATGATGTGAACCTATGGAAGGCCGACAGTGCGGCTACAATTTCTGATTTATATTTTAGTAGTTTATGTGGCATTACTTTACCTTGTTCGTTTGTCTCCAGCGCTACCTGGGCGGCGCGGGCGGCGCAGGAGGGGCGGGCGGGGCGAGCGGGGCGGGCGGCGCGGAGGGCGAGGCGCGCGCACTGTTCGAGCTGATAGCGCGCATGCTGGAGTACGAGCCCGCACAGCGCATCACCCTGCGCGAGGCGCTCACACACCCCTTCTTCGACCCGCTACCCGCGCACCAGCGCCTCGGTCAGTCACCCTCTACTCTACTCCTTCACCGCTACAAGGATCATTGCCGCCTACCTAAACTATTTAATTTATTCGCCACTCACGCGCCAAATGATCCTTGTATGTTTTTTCTTTCGACGCACCGTTCTTAATGTCTATAAGACATCGCATCTGGCGCCGTGAAAACACATTGCTGTCGTCAATGTTATACGTACGACAAAATTGTTTGCGTTTCACGCGTTTACCGTAGCGATTGAAGAATAAATGAACCTTATACCCTTACAACTAAACTTGCCTAACTCGTCGTGACGCTAATTTCAGAGAATCAACTCACAGTATTCTTGATTCTATTTATTTATGAACGGCGAAGCAATGTAAGACGATTCTGATAACCCGACAATTGTCCGTTTTTTGTAATGAGTTATTACTTACATAACATTACTTATACACTACTAAAGTATTCATAGACTTATTTCACTAAATAACACATAATCGCGATAATTTTCGTTTTAAGCACTTTATTGTAAGAAACGAAAAATGGGTTATCAAGTCGATCTTCACTAAATCGATTTGTTGTGACTTTGCAATATTTTGTTATAGGAATGCAGTATTCAAAGCCGTCGTTTCTTAGGTCAGGCCTCAATACTATTTGTCGCTTACGAATGCTTAGTTCATGTCTCACATTATATGTATCTAAACTGGTGTATTATTTCATGGATCATCGTGAATGTTTACGGCTTCTCTAATAATACACAGTTTACACGTGGCCGTGACCTCATTCACATTCTCTAAAAGATTATTTCATTTTGTTTAGTGTTGCTCGTAAATATTTTCTGCTTTGTATGTACACAATCGATTCATCTTGTTCAATGTCCGATCGAAAGATGTTTCACTGTGTGTAGTGTTTTGAATTCTTTAATTATACCTCAATAATTTTAGTGTTTTCTACATACAAAGTTTCTTTTTGCATGACGTAAATAATAGCCTGTATTTTTAATGTCCCAAACCTTATTTCGACGTTTTGATGTTTTCTTTTTTTTCGTTATAACCTCATAAATACAATCACATTCTGGGTCAGCACCGATTTTATTACGCTTTTTATTACATGCGAACTTTCGATTTTATATTTTGTCGATGTTGTAATGAACCCAGATACACCGTATGTTTTGCTAACCTGTGTAAATTTAATTTTTATGTCTTTTGTCCGTCCCACAAAAACGAACTGTCAAATATGAATGAAACTTTTCTGTATTGGGGGTAATGAATTTCATGACATATTTTCGTTCTTCCTTCTGTCAGTAATAACACTCTAACACTCTCTATGTCTCTCTATGACAGAAATAGGGATCATGTAATGTAAATTTCCTCATTGTAATGAAAATTAATGTTTACTAAATCCATAACAAAGTGTAACCAAAGATTCGTTTCTGTGAAATTAATAAATATAGAGCAGTGACATCAGACTGACACATCCAGCGCGTTATTGCTCGTTCCAAAATTATAATAATCATACGCCATACGTTGACAAGTTGGCACTGTGAGACAAAAGAATATAACGCAGCATTTCTGGTGCTTACTTACGTCATTTCCTTTGTTGGATTTTTTGTATGTGTGAACTGCTATAAATTCTATGTATATAAATAAGGGCTTATACAAAAAACTGGTGATGCGGCACGATACGATTCGCAGTCTTGTTTACAAGCCCTAACATGAATTAAAATCCTTCTTTAACCTTTTGACCGCTAAATGACACAGTTTGATTTCAGTATTGTGAATTATGTTCTATGGTACTAGACTGAAAATCGATAGTCTTATGTGCCAGATATAGATTACAATGTTAGTTAAAATGTTAATAACTACTAAATTACCTACATTCCTTGATCAGAAAGCAGCATTTAACAAGAAACTAACCCGAATTTACGATAATAGCAATATTATAATGTACTTGTAATATGGCATTTCAGACATACATATTCGGGGAAAACCTATAATCATTGGAGTGACGTTAACATAATTTGTCATTTTAACAGTATGCATTATAACTGTGGTGTCTTCCTTGTGGCATTTTGACGATGTAACATGACTGCAATTACTAGAAGATTTCTAAAAGTATATTTGTTCGTACAGGCAGTGAACGGTCTCGCGGCAGTGGTGACAGTTCCCGCGAGCGGTCGCACTCGCTGAGCCGGTGAGCCCCGGCCCGGCCCGGCCCGGCCCCGGTCCCGGTCCCGCCGAGTCCCGGCCGGTACCGCCGGTCCCGCGCGGGACCGCCGCCGCCGGCACGACCCGGCCCCGCGCACCAGCGCGCTGACAAGTGATGAGAGACGCTATTACGTGTGATAAGTGAAACAGAACATTGTTGTGAATCGATACTTCTCAATTTGTATTTATAAATAGTTAATGATAATCAAATAAAGACTGTCGGTCTCATGTTAATGATTTCGTTTCATTTTCTTATTGGCTGGACCTAAAGATATGTAATGTGTAACATTGTGGAGTCGCGGTATTTGTTCTCCAAATCTTTCGAAACGAAATCAAGATATTTGTGTGAACATGGGGTTTGAATAGGCTAACGTCAATTTTTTATACCTAATGTCGGCGTAATCCGTAATCCAATACACGGCGAAAAGGCGACCTTTGGCGTAAGAAACTGATTATAGGGGTACAGGCTGGGCACACCATTACCCTTTGGCAGGACAAACGTTTACCGGAACAGCTAGTAAATAGATGTTAATGACCTTGAAAGATCATCAGAAACTATTTGAACGGTGACTTGACGACATGTTTATCGGCCTTAGGAGGTGAAACTGTGGGCAGTGGTCCAACTGCTGTCTAACTAGTTCGACCAGGAGTCTTTACTAAGGGCAGTTGTCCAACACATACAAGATAATCGTTGAACTCACAGCACAGTTCAATTCTTATAACAAACAACGGTTACTATACAAAACTTGCTAAAGGTCTTCCGATAATGCACGAACATCTATTACCTCTAGGGGAAAGGCAAATTATAGTTGAACTAGGTGCACCGCGCGGTGTTACTCGCGTTTTCTCGTTCCCGTGGAATTTGGCCTATGTTATTCAGAAATAATGTAGCTTTTCAAAAGTCAAATCTGTCCAGTAGTTTCGGAGCCTGTTTATTGAATTCAAACAAAATAACAAACCTTTCCTCTTTTTAATATTGCTATAGACTAACCTACAATTAATCCTTCAGGTTTTGGAATTCAAGAGTAGAACCTCAATACTAAATAATATATTTTACCTAAAGCGGAGTTTAGATTAGCAATAAAATTTGCAGAAGTCGACTTCTGCAAGTCAAAATCGCTGTGTAAACGTGTAGCAAGTTCATTTCTGCAAGTTTTCTCTGTGCAGCGAACTTGCTGCAATTTTTATGTGTAAACTTTAAATATAGTCGACTTCTGCAAATTTTGCAGTAAAATAGCCGGCCTGTTTAGACATGCAATAAAACTCGCGATAGAAAACTTCTGAAAGTCATTTACAATAGTGTAAACAGGGTTCAGCAAGCTATATAAGCAAGTTTTGCAACTTCCAGAACTTGACACAAGTCAAATGTGTAAACGGCCATTTTGATATTCCAGCAAGAACTTGAACTATATTTGGTAAACAAAATAAGTTTTTTGTGTTCTGCAAGATGTCAGCAAAAAAAATCCCCCGATTTTAAATGTGGGTGTCTTGTCCTTTCATTTGATACTCCACTTGAACATATTTGTATAGAGTCGACTTTTTTTCCCCACTTTCAACCCTCATAACTTTTGAACAAATTATCCAATTTTCATTTAATATACGTGGTGTAACTCTTTGCTTTAATATCCCACTTGGACACATTTATTCAAGTTTAATTTTTAATCCCCACTTTAACCCCCCATAACTTTTAAACGGTTCAATCGATTTTCATCAAACATGTCTAAGAACACTCGCCCGTAAAACACCTCTAATACAAAATAAACTAAACTGAAATCGGTTCATTCGTTCGGGAGCTATGATGGCACAGACATACAGATACGTCAAACTTATAACGCCCCTCTTTTTGCGTCAGGGGTTAAAAACTATAAATTATTACAAAAATAATCATTAAAATGATTTCATATCATGTACTCAATACATTCCCTTTACGAATAAGAGAAGAGGGGGTAAAAAAATATGGACCAAAAAATCGACCGGCAAGATTCACATTATTCTTCTTGGACCTTTTCTTCACTTAAATCCGTTGGCGAAATTCGGTACTCACATTATGCATACGCAACTACCTCTAGCGCCTGGACTATACTTACTTTTTGGTATTAACAAAAATAAAATTGTTGCAATGTTCACATACATCTAAACAGTCTTGCAAAAACTTCTAGAATTTTACTATCACAAGTATTGCTTTATATAAAACTTGCAATTAGTGTAAACTCACTTGGAATATTTAGCGCAATTTTGCAGCAAGTTCTTGCTTACTGTAAACTGTCTGGAAAGAACTTGCGCGATAATACTTTCAGAGCACTTGCAAAGCCAACTTCTACAAGAAACCTTGCACTTAGTCTAAACGTAATAGCAAGAACTTGGTCAATAACTTGCGGCAAGAACTTGTTAGTCTAAACCCCGCTTTTTAGCGGCGCATTGTCTTTTGGATACCGTTGCTTGGGTTGGCTTGGATAACTCACTTGTACTTCCAAACTTATCAATGTGACTGACACATTGACACTGATTCCAGGCCTAGCTAGAGGGTGCGGACTCAGCTTACGTAGCGGAGAGGGAACGAAATTTATGAAGAATGTTATGATGTTTTGTTATTTTCATGATGATTGTCACTTAAATTCATTGCGCCTTAGACGATTTTCCTGTATGCTCCCATTGTTGTCCGTAGTGTCGAATTTCATTGATGTCATATGAAGGTGTCACGTACTTAGTGAAAAGAAATAAATAAAAATGTGTGCCAATATGCGATACTGATTATAATCAGTACTCAACTGGATTATTTGTCTCTCTTACACAAACACCATACGAGCGGGACAAAACATTACTTGAGAAGAGATTTTTTTTGAGCCCATTAAAAATACAGCCCTAAGACAGACTTGACCAACTTCCACAACGCGAACGAGATTTTTCAATTATTTGTACTTTAAAAAGCAGAATTATCAAAATCGGTACAGTGGTCATAAGTTACATAAACGTTTCAACCATTCTAATATGCAATAATTTGCTAGCTAATAAAAATATAAAATTTTCACTACATTTACCCACTCGTTATTTTTATTTCAGTCTGCATTTCCTTCCGCAAAGTCCGGTTTCATGACAAAAATACTGCAAAAGGTAGTTGTTAGCGGTATTTATTTTAAGTGGCTAGTTATAAAGCAATGATTTCATTACGTATAGCACACGTCACTATAATCTACAAAGTACGTACTAAAATATAGAGTTACTTACTTCTTTTTTTTGTAAAAGTACTTAAATAGGCTAAACCGTGAAATGCTTGGCCACTTAAGAACTTTTTGTAACCTGTCACGAAAACGACTTTTATTTTAGCAGCGTAAAGTTTTATAATTCATTGTCGGCTAATAGCTGTATCGTAAATAATATGATATGAGCTGAGAAACTATTATAAACAATAGGCCTTTAGTCTCATAATGTGATAAACTTCGCCCAGAAGCGGAAACTCGTCGACTCGTGTTCTCTCTCTAACCTATGGTGCGCAGACCTGGTCATTGACTAAGCATCAAAAGCCCAGGCTCAAGGTTTGCCAACGGGCTATGGAGCGCAGCATTCTTGGTATTAAAAGAACAGAACATGTCGGAAATACCACACTGCGTTTCAAAACCAAAATTGCGGATGTTGGAGCAGCGACAGCCAAACTTAAGTGGAACTAGGCCGGTCACGTCAGTCGTATGGACCCCAACCGGTGTGCGGAAATCGTCACCGATTGGGTTCCCGCCGACGGACACAACACAGGCTACATAAAAAAAAAGAAATGTGATAAACTGCGGGGTATTGGAAGAAATCTGGTATCTGTCTTTTTGGAGTTTTTCTAGGCAGTCGAAATTAACGTTTGATTAAAATTAATGACCATTAGATTTTCTAGTGGAAACAAACAAAATAAAAAATTACTTTCTGGAAGGTATTGTGTAATAATCCAAAATTAATGATGTATTGAATGTGAATTATATACGACATGTTCCTGTACGAATACGTAAAATGTAATAAAATAATGACATAATCAGTAGGTATCTTGACCATGAACACCGATCATGACCATGACTAAAAAAATCAATACAAAAGATGTAATTCTTGAGGAATTTGTCTCTTTTTGACACTTGCCATAAGAGTGAGACAAAGCATAACTTACCCGAATAATGTTTTTTCACGTTTCAGAATACGGGCTTTAGAGCGTGACATAATATGTTACTTCAGAATAAGACTTAAGCCTTAGAGACACGAGTTTCTAATCTCTAATGATAGATATTGTATTCTAACGGCATAGTCACATAGGTACACAAGCATCACTAATTCACTAATCACTCACGAATTTACTACCAGACATTATTTTTCCACAATATTATGCTGACATTCCAAGATTAATTTCCCATCCATATACCCATATTGAACCGAGATGTTAATAGAATGTCGTAGGAGCCAATTATGGGATCTGTAGATTTAAGTTTATTCAGGCTATGAACTTGTAACTGAATACCCTGATTTACATACGGCGATGGGCTCACCCCCTGTCACGTTGGGTTAAATACGCTTGGTGAACTGTGGGCATTTGCTTTACCCCGCTTTGGGATTAAAAGGAAGTGTCAAGTGTATATCTTAATATATAAAAATCCAGTGTCATGATGTTTGTTACCAATGAACTCTTCACCAAGGGTATTTTTCATTATCACCACATTTATATGTAATTTCGTCCAATTTGAGAGATTGCTAAATATCCCCAAAGTGTTCTTTTGATCCTAAGGTTCTGCTCACCCGCATTTTGGGGATTACGGAAGTGAATGTTTGTATTGTCTATGATTTCATCAATTTCATTTTATTTCGATTGTAAAGCGAAAGCCATTAAAATGTACCGGGACAACCATAACTCCAACCAACGCCTTGTTTTTGGTCACACGAAACAGGGACGGCTTGTTTTTCGTTTATTTCTTTTTTTTATTTCCCATGAGGTAGGCCACAAAAGTGTCTATTGTACTTGTTTGTAACAGGGGTGGTCACAGTCAGTCGCAGTGGGCAAACTTCCTACACCGAGGATCTGTAACTCTGTAATACGTTGGTATGGGCAAGTACTACCTACGTTGGAGAAACTGTATTTATTATTCGTTATTATTTTAATAGCATTGATTCTCAACATTATGACAGAATTACTTGTAAAATGTAATTTCATTCATCATTACGACTATTGTTCTAGTGTGTCTTAAAATATCGTTAAATTAATTTACCTCGTTTTTCATTGCAAGTTTTTTTTTTGTTCTGCTCAATGTAAATAGAAGCAGTGAATATTGCAGACTTTTGTTCTTCTACTGGCAAAACTATTGTAATTTGAAGTTCGGATTTTGTTACATAGTGGAGTTAGTACGGAATGGATCGTACCTACCCTAAAATAGTAGGTACATAGACGGAAATACGTTCAGGAAAGTTGGATAAATCCAAACAGGATTCCCCGCCTAATGGCATCCAAGCCTTACAAAGCTTCGTTTCTGCATAGAGGTTGCAATTGCGTCCTCGCTGATTTGTTCCCTGCTTCGGAGACTAGGGAAAAGTTTGTGGCCAGTTGTGGCGCTTTATTTTTTTTATTCGTTTAATGTTCTCGGCGCGAACACAGTATGATTACGAGTACAAATTGAAAACAGAACGCGGTGTTCCTTTTTCGAAAGCCCGGTGTCGATTCGTCGGGGGAAATTGTGAGTTGTCTGTGAAAAAATGCGACGCGGTCGCGGTATCCGGCGCTTTTGTTGTTCTGTTTTATTTCCACCGCGAGATATGAGGTGTACAGTCATGGACAAGATTTGAGTTGTCACTTTGACTATAATGCCATTAGGTACCTGATATTTTATATGATTTTTGTTTAGCTTGGCTTGATTAATATTTTGTTTGATAAAAACTACCGACGGCTCGCACTTTCCCCATAGCCTTGCTGGTTTTATCACTCAGTCAACCTTGAAAAATCACAACATGCGGATATAGCTATAATAGAACTAACTTCTTTACTTCAGAGCCTTATTGATACCACGAAATTGACGAGCAGAGCAATTATAGCGTCAGTGCGTACAGGACTACGCTTAGGAACGGTTCAAAGGCATGCATTAGACTCTGTCCGTGGAGTTAATGCGATTGTAACAGTTTAAGGCAATACCCGAACGGGCTCTCAAGCGGTTTTAGCTGAACAAAGCTAAATTAAGCCGGCGTTATCAGCCATTAACTCATTTGGCCCGTACCCAAAGTTTCTAGTCTAGGAAATAAGGCTGACATTAGAAACATAATATTAAGAAAGCCCTAAGGCAGTGGTTTTGTTTACGAGACCCTCGGCCAAGGAGTAGGTACGTTTTCAGTAAGATATTGTGAAAATATGGTCCAGAGGTCACGTAGTCGAATATAATGTTAATATTAACCGTGGACTTTGCGTGGGTAACCTCACCAAACATTTCGCAGACAGTCGCGGTCATATTAAGGTTGTTAAGGACTTTTGTGAAATAACAATAATATCCTATTTCTTTTGTCTTTGTGAGGTCGACATTAATTGCTTGCTATTTCTTACTTGGGACAATGAATTGTAGTTAACCTAGAGTACGTTTTTGTTTTATTGTATTTTGAAATGTAATGAACAGTTTTCCCTCTTTTTAGTAACATACAGTTTAGGGGAGATTAACATGCGTTTATTCTGCGGATTTTAGCGCGGTTTCTTTTAATCGATAGAGTGATTCTAGAGGAAGGTTTATGTGTATCATCGTCAGCCACATGCCAACCACTACTTGGCGATTCCCCAATGATTTTCATGATTATTTGGGAGGAAATACCAATAATCGCCACGCTTGGCAGGCAGGTTGGTCATAAAACTAAAACTTTAAAAAATAATTTATTCTTGCAACATAGATTGAGCGTTCAAACAATTGATGAGTAAATAAGTCGTAAATATATAAAAATATAAATATACACTTCACGCCTTTTAATCTTGCTAAGCAAATGCCCAAGGTTCACCAAGCGTATCCCGACGTAACAGAGGGTGAGCCTTAGTCCGACCAACTGAGCCACCGACACTCTCTAGGTACATACAATTGTGAGTACATGCATAATACAGTAGAGAAACAGTATCAAAATTGCACTCTTGCGAAGCCGAGGCGGACCGCTAGTGTTCTAAATAATCATAGATATTTAGTTAATTAAACATAAATTTATCTTCACACACTTCTTTGTTCATAAAGTATTTCTGTATTAAAACCACCCATTTTTACGTTTTTTTTAAATATTTTTTGTTCCACATTGTGTTGTACTCGCGTCACACAGTAGTCCAGCAATTCCATCTCGGCATGTCACCTATAAAACAACGAATAGTACCCAACTTTATATTATCATGCTACAATTTCGCTTCGCCAAAAATGGGCCTTCAGAATAGGTCCCTCCATGTTATATCTTTTAAATGAGATTAGTTTCTGTAATGTCGGTCGCACGCTTCGCAGATTTATAAACCGTATTACTTTCCCGCAAAACTGATGTTTCGGAATAGATTGACCCTTTCTAGCTCGCGGTTGACATTCGTGGTTCATGTACCAAGATGTAATGCTGTTTTGATAACTGTGTAACTTAAACATCATAGTTAAAGTTACATACACACATTAAAAGTGTCTAGGGATCAAGAACATTTTTAGCTCTAAAAAAATCTAATTCATTTAAATCAAATCTACCTAATTGTCCATACCTGTATCAATGACTTATTTTGAATAAATTATGAATGAATTCAGTTTTTGTAAAATATATTCTTGATTGCAATCTTCTAAAATGTACTTGATCCCTAGACGCTTTTGATGTGTACATTATTAACAGTGTTCATCTGCTATTATATGCATGTATTATATAGGTATGTCAACCAACCTCAATAATGAGTCTATCTGTTTAAGAAAACCGCATCAAAATCCCTTGCGTAGTTTTACTTATACTTACTATGTATTGATGCTGACAAGAAAACGGCACGATATTAATTTATTACTTGACAATGAAAAATGTACTTCTACTAGCTGCATTTCTTCAAACGCAAGGAGTAGAAAGGCGACTTCTGAGGTTCTAAAGAGATTATTGGGTTGCGCACGTCTACATCAACAATGGCATAACTAAAGTTGGCTCGGCCAATTAAGAATAGTGAAGTTAGAATAGTTGTAAGTGTAGTAGTTGAAGAAAACAGTTCAAAATAATTATACAAAAGTGATGTTGATAATACTTAATCATAAGAATTATTTGTATTGTTCTTAATTTTGTCATTGTAAAAAATATATACTATCGTGTTCTGCCATTTGCCTGTACATACCAATTTGTCAACTTAATAGATTACAGCATGTCACCAGACATTGTCAAATTAATAAATTCCAGGACGCATTATAGTCAATACTTCCTACGGTAATTTATCATCCATCGGCTAAGAAAGAAGGATTGTTTTGCCGGTTTGTTCTCGTACCGGGGGGTATTGGAATGCGACGCCACGCGGGATCTGTGCAATGAAGATTGAGTACTCGATTCCTTAGTATATTTACATACATATAGCCATACATCATGTTTTTCTTTCCTTGGTTTTTCTTTCCGTTGTATTCTAGGGCAGAAAATACGATTTCGGTTAAGTATACAGAGTGTAAAAAGGACCCGAGCAATGGTCTTAGAAACGTTGATGGGCTCGTCAATATGAACAATTTTTACTATGGAGACAACGCGGGGAAATGAAAAAAAAAACTAATCCCCATACAAATTCTTCTTGAGGCAAAAAAAATCTATTTTTTATGGAGATGAAGCGTTATATAGCGTTTCCCCGCATTGTTGTCATAGTAAAAGTTGTTCATATTCACAAATCCAATAACGTTCCTAAAACTATTGCTCGGGGTATTTTTACACACAGTACATGGACAATGTTAAATAAAAAACGTTGGCTAAACTCGAGAAATACACTCGGCTCATGATACCAAACAACTTTTCCCAAGAAACCCTGTGTCCAAAAAAAATCACACCTTCAAACAAACTTACCGATCAGCGGTCTGATGATATTTGATGACGATTTATACCTTAAATGTAAACTAAGGTATATTTATATAACTAAATAAATAACTTTAAAGAAAACTAACCGACTTCAGTTAGTATCTCTCGACATCAGAAGCTTATTTCTTAGGACGGATGTATCATACGGTCACAATGACACATCCGACCTTATGCTTCTTTCTTACGTCGAGATATACTAGTCGCTAGCTCAACGATTTTTTAAAGTTCCCATCGATTTATCGGTTTACGATCATCAAATCCTGATATCCTTTTCATTAGACCACCTTGAAAATTCCAACCTTTCCAACAAATAAAAAATCATCATAAACGACGACATTATCCGCGAATAATAAAAAAGTATACATGTATACCTTCAAATTGAGAAAAACTACTTACTATTTTAAAGTCGCTTCTAATAATACAATCAATAATGATTAAACATTTCACGTCAGTCTACCGGAGGGGCACGCAGATATCCATTCGTAAAGTTTTCTCGTGTCCCTTTCGCGTCATACTCGTTCTGACACGTTTTCGTACATAATCTTCGAAACAGAAGATTATGCACGAAAGATGAGCTTTTCACGCCACCTTCCGTGATAGAATTATGTATAATAAATGAACATTTTACTGCAGTACGTGTGCACATAATAAAACGCGCATAAAGAGGTTTTGAAAAGGCGAACATACACATATTTTTTTTTGTTTATCACTATGAACAAGCGTTTGACCACCATCCTGCCTGATGTTAAGCAGCGATGTGCTCTACGATGG
>SJJU01002061.1:0-36625 GCA_012932125.1 Conopomorpha cramerella | reverse complement strand
TGTGACTGAAATATTGCGACGTATTGTATTCTAATTGAACGTTTTCTTTTTCAGATACCAACGACTTTTACTACACTCCTGTAGAGAGGAGCTTCGCTCAAGTCCAGCCGCCATTATTTCCAAGCAATCGACCATCAACATACTTTGAACATGGCGATAATTTTCGAGTGGCTCAGCCATCCTTAGCGAGTCCGTCTCAACAGCCCTTATACAATGAAGGGCACGTGAGATTCCCTAGCCCTAACTATAACCAAAATCCATCACCATTCCAATTGCCGACCGGCAGAAGTCAGGCTGGTACTCAGTATTTCATTAACCAGCCGGAGTTTACATCTTCGCAGAGGCAAAGATTCAGGCCCTCGCCACCACATAACTATCAATTGGTACATCCCGCGTCAACGAAACGGCCGGATTTATCACAGATCCATTCAGTAGCTTACCAAAATGACCCTTCGAAACCAGAAGCATTTTTGGGTCAAGTTACATTGAATAACCCAGACTTTGACTATCTACAGAACGGTAGATTCAAAAATATTCAGTTCGATAGCAACAGTCTTAAAAATCCTAGTCATAACAACAATCATGGTTTGTCGAATGACGATGACTTAGATAATGACAACCAAGATTTGTTTGAACATCATAGGGTTACTACCTACAACCCTAACAAACTGGCTAATAGACAACGAGTCATAAAACCAAGCTCAGGAAGATTTTCACACTTTGATTCCTCATCAGTGGACGAAAAGAATAATTACAGAACACCCAGTAGAGTTGTTATAAATAGCTCAAAGGTCAAGACTGCATCTCGCGAAGATAGTAGTGTCTATCGAGATACGTCAACTGAATATAAATCATTGGTGGACATAGAACCTCTGCTTGAAGACGATGTAAGTGATGTTTCGACATTTAGAGAGTTAATGAAAAACAATAAGCCATCGTATGACGTGCAAATAATTAAAAACAATACAACTCATGATGCTGACAGCAATCCATCTGCCAGTTCTATGGACTCTGATAATTTATCAAAAGCGCATCCACCTAGAGTGACTACGGAGGAATCAAGCAGTGAGTCACCTAGAAAACATCGAATAACAACTACCACAGAAATAACATCCGTTGAAAATCATGATGATGTCGAAGATGCCAGCCACGAAAACAGCAACCAAAGCGGAGAAGTTGAAGAAGATGCCGAATATGTCGAGTACTATGACGATGTAGATACCACGACAACTACGCAACGAACTACGAGCACTTCAACAACAACTAAGGCCACAACGACTGAACACGTGGAACCGACTGAAGAGTACGAGGATTATGATACTACAGAAGAAATAGTCCAATCAACTGAAAAAGTACACCCGAATAATAATTCAGATTCATTCGATGTTGTAGTTTTGAAGGATAACAAAACAATGGTGCATGACGATAACTTTAAACATTTTGTCGACACAACTGTAATCGACCAAACAGACCATATTTCATCTAATGAATCAAGCGAATATAATACAGAAGTACCTATAACCAGTGAAGACACAAATTCTGAAGAAGTTGCAACATCATCTTCAGAAGTATTACCATCTGCAGATACGCCATCTATTTTGGGACAGGAAGTTGTTTCAGTAGTAACAACCAAAAGTGTTGTAAATGGTACAATATCCATACCTGAAAACGGTTACACGTCTACAACACCAAAGGTTGAGTTGTCTTCTGTAATAAACTCTCAAAACGACAACACATCTTCTGTTACTACAGAAAATTGGGTTGTTGTAGCTTCGGTGCAAACGAGTCGGAGTGTTTCTGGTGCTAGATTTTTACCTTTCCCTACTGTGGAGCAAGAGGAAAAGAAACAGGTTCTAACTGATGATGAAATAAGCAAAGAAGATGAGTTTGCAGATAATGTTACAAAAAATCCAGGGGAAATGAAAGAAGTAACAAGCCAAGAGTCAGTCTCGGCTTCTACGGAAAATATAAATGACAAACTAGATAGCATTCAATCAGAATTGTCCAGTGGCGTTTTATCAGGATCCCTTGAAGGCGATGATAAGAATATAGAGATTATAACAGAAACCACTACTAAAATTCCTACAACAACTACACCTATTTCGTTGAATGTATTTACTTTGAAAAGTACTCAACAGCCATCAGTGACAGAAAAATCAGCACCAGAACCATTACCAGTACAAATTAAAAAATTCACTCCAAGACCTTCTTCAACTTCTACAACTCCTAAACCAAAGAAGAAATTAGTAACGGTTATGGATGATTTGGCACCGGGTCTTTTACCACCTGGTTATAAATTCAGACCTTCTTATAAAGACAAACGCACAAGCACCACAACAACATCCACAACAACAACGACCACCACCACAACTACCACTTCTGCCCCTGAAACTTCATCCGAAGAAGAAATTATCAACGGAACTCAGGGACGTTCTATAGGCAACAACGGCAAAAATAAAGTCATCTTAGTTGACAACAAAACACCGTTTGTACCCAAAACTTTCAAACCGAAGGATACGAAGAGTCCAGAAGATTTGTTTAAAAAATTCCAACCGGATGATCTCAGCAAGTTCTTACCACCGGGATTTAAACCTGAATCATCACAAACGAGTGACTCAACAGAAAGTAAAGTGGACATATTTGATAAAGTACAAAAGGTTGACAGTACAACACAAAAAACTAAGTTACCTATCGCAGCAAAGCCGGTTGATATTTCAGCATTCTTGCCCCCTGGATTCAAACTCGACAAAGCAGAAGTACCGGAAATCCCACTCAAAAATATAAAAATAGCCGACGTGTCCAACCTCCTTCCTCCTGGTTTTCAATTAAACACTACCGCTGAGCCAACAACAACTACTACTACTAAAGCACCTTCAAATGGTTTCAAATTGGTGTTCCCATCAAGACCGGGTAACAAACCGACACGGAAAACTACAACGCCCAAGATAGAAAGTGGACCGGTACCAGTCACGCCCAAAATTCAAAGAGGATGGCCAGTTAGGTAATATTTAAAAATTAATAAAAATATGTTATAAATTACCATTTTACAAGTATTTCTTGAACCTAACAATATTTTATAATTTCAGAGCATCAACGGAATTTACCGGTTGGCCGTCACCGTCAACCACGCCATTCTCTATAGAAAAACTGCTCGAGGCCCAAAGGAATGCTACAGCGACCAGTCCAATGCCAGACTTGAGCACAGAGGCCGCCACTCGCAGGACGACGACCACAACGACCACGACAGTTGCACCACCACCACCCACTACACCAGGCATCTGCGTAAAGGAGTGTGACATTGCTGCCACTATCAAAATCGTCTCCGGCGCTAAGTGGGTGCCTGAGTTACTAGATCGCAATACGGAAGAATGGAAAATTTTGGCTAAAGAAGTCAAAGAAGAGGTACATATTGTTAAACAGACTGAAAACTTTACAATACTATAGAAATTGTGACAATAGCTCAGCCAAAGATAATCTATTATGTATTTGTATTTATTTTCTCATAATTTCATCTTTCTTTCAGCTCAATTCAGTCTACTCCCAATCTGATTCGCTGAACAAATGGTACAAAGGGATACGCATAGACGGATTCAGCAAAGGTCCAGTTCTCGTCGATTATTCTATTGAGCTGAATGATGTCGAAGAAAAAATTGATACAATTGAATTGAAAAAATTGTTCCACAAATCTCTTAATACAGCTAGACCTGGATCGGTTGTTGAAAAATCAGAGGAAGATACAGGATTTGACCCCGATGTGATGTTGGGTGATCAACCAGATGAAGACAGACTGAATAGCGAATCCAAAATAATCGACAAATCTGCTGGAAAACTGGAAATTGGAAAATTCGTTATGGACCCTGCGTATACAGAATTCATTGGTAAAACAAAACTTACTACTAAGTAATAGTTTTCAGTCCTAGTATCTACCTAATAAGGTTCTTGAAAACATTTCGATTGCCTATCTAATTAATAAGTTTGTCGCTGTTGCTTAAATATTGTTATAATGTGTGTAAATCATTAACGAATAATTACAATTATTATTTTATTTCAGTTTTGCCCAAACGTGAAGTTCCGATGTTCGTAGATCAAGAAGAGGAGTCTATATTGCCACAGTGGGGTATTGCTGTTATTGTGATTGCAATGGCGTCGCTGCTCTTCGTTGTTATTTTCGGAGTCACTGTGGTAAGTTATATATATTAATGACCTTACTAAGTTCTACTGGAGCCCTGAGCTACTAGAAATTCATCATGCAGTAGTGGTGTAATGCCTCCGCACATGTATTTAGGTTTCCTTATGGTATTCCGTCATAAGTTACGTAATATTTAAAATTGTATATTATTTGGAATACTGTATGTATACGGATATGAGGGAGAGTTAGAGAGAGAGAGACAAAGAATTTCAGAATCCCAGAACAAGTAATTCCTAACTCAATACCTTTGTTATTTTACTCGACGTAAGGACGGTAAGCTCGAGCTTGTCTTTGGTTATATTCGCGCCTATACACCCGGTGAACAATATTGAGTTATAATGTCTGTACGCGTTTCATTAAAAAAAGTAATTCCTAACCTCATATTTAGCTTAAAAACCGTAAACCTCAAAGCACTTTTTATTATTCTCTGGTTTTAACAGTTATTTTTGTTTAGTTGGTGAATCGCCAAAAAAGTGCCAAAGCGAAGCAGCCGATACCGCTGAGTGACGACATGTTCCGGGAACTGGATAAGAACCACATGGGAGGCCTCGATGACTTCCACCAGATGAAGGAACGCGATATACCATATCACTCTGGAAAGGTAAGTGCCAGTAATAAGAATTACCTGCACGAGTGTGCTCCATTGTAGACCACGTTGCTGCTTAACACCAGACAGATGGTGGTCAAACGCTTGTTTACTGTGTTTTAAAAATAAATAGACATATTTATTAACTTAGTAATTGTTATTGTAATTATGTATGTAGGTTTGTTCTTCAAAGTTTGTTTATTTTGTAAACGGATCCATGGTCCAGACGGCACATTAACGCCAAATACACAAACTATGTAAATGAGTTGGTTTACCAAGTATAAACTATTAAAAGAAAAACCACGATGACCCACTGACAAAATATATTGAAGTACTTGTACTATATTTTTAGAAATTGTCATTAAATTATGATGCAGCGTTCATTAAAAAAATGTGTTCCAAACGAACTATACATTATTGGGATATGCTAAGAACGAAATTAAGAAAGTATCATCAAATACTACATCCGAAAATATAAACACTAACAAGTACGTCATATTACAGCGTATGTCGACGGCGTTCATAGAGCAGCTGGCGTACCAGAACCCGGGCGACTCGTGGCGGTCGGAATGGACGCCGCAGCTGCAAAAGCACATGCAGCACTACACGCCGGACTCTGGCCGTGGCTCGCAGATATACGGCACTTCTGCTAACTTGTACGGGTGAGATAGTTTTTCGTACTATTATTCATTTGAGAATTTCAATTCACCCTGGTCAGGATGCTTGAAGAATTGAAATGTAAGCTTAACATCAGACAGGATAGTGGTCAATCGCTTTTTCAGTGTGTCATTAAAAAAAAGGGATGATATGGTTTCGATACATGCTAGCTAGGCACCTAGCTCTGCTTTTCAGAACCAATGTGCGCTACGTAAACCTCTGACGGTGATATCATCGCGAGGATTCAATAAGATACTTTAAGCTTTAAAGAAAACTCTCTCAAAATATTCATACCACATAACAGTAGAAATTTTAGGTACTTTATGCTATATGCTGATAAGCACTCTTTAAGCGACTTCAAAAAAAGGGGGAGGTTTTCAATACGTCGGTAATTTTAAACTTTTGGTGCAATAGAGTATTAAATGAATAAATAAAACTGTCAGATTTTACTGGATGAAGTCGATGTACTTTTACATTTTATACGTTATTTATTGATCATTCCCATTAATGTTTATAAAGAACTCTTAAAAACTATTTTCACATACCTAAACTTTTAGGTACTTACTTTATAACAAACGTCGCTCACAAATCTTAAAATGTCTTCCCTTTAGGTACGGTGGCGGCGGTGGTTCTCAGATCTACGGGCACACGGGCGGCGGGGGCTCCCAGATCTACGGCTACATGGGCGACTACCCGCGTTCCCATCACTCCCGTCGACGCTCCGATTACGACAACAACTTCTGAAGTTCTTGCACATTTTCAGTTTGAACTCTTAAATTATTAAAATGACAATTTGTTCATCGGATAGGAAAAAGTGCAAGCTCGCTATCGAGAAGACCGGGCACGCTTTTCTGGATAGCGCTATTTTATTATGACTATTGATTTGGAAGTACAGTCACGGACGGTGTAATGTATAACGTTTGTAGTAACACTTAGAGTTATAGAGCATGGAGATACGTACGACTGTACTAAACATTACAACAGTGACTCATCAAAATGTTTACAATTTAACTATTAAAAATAACCGGTTGTGAAAATCGTAAACGTTTTTTAAAAAACACTATAACTGTCTGAAAGACAATACGTTTTTAATTGCTTATTTCTTTTTGATATATTTTCGACAGACTTTTGTTAGAAAAGTCCGGCCTATACAGGACTTTAAACAGTGCCAATCGAAATGAATCAAAATTAATTAAAAATATTATTATATTATCGTAAAGTTGTATCGATCTTCTATGTTCGTCACTTATAATAGCTGCCAATTTAGCTATGTACGACTGATTAAAAGACGTAATGAATTTATCGTTTAGTATAGAGCAAAATGTAAAGATATTAAATATTGTCTCGTATTCTAATAAAACATGATGAATGTCACTAGATGTTTCAGTGTTTAGATTTTGTAGGATTTATTTAAAACGTTTTTTAGTGCAGGTGATGAGGCTACGCTATGTAGAACCGACGGTCCCTGTTTGTCTACCTACATTTGCTCAGTACCATTAATGTGTATAGAAATTAGATTGTGTGTGTGTGTGTGTGTGCGGTGTGTGCGTGTGTGGCTGCACTTGTGTGCTTTTGTGTGAGTGTGTGGGTCCACGTATGTGTGTGTGTGTGCGGCCTCGTTCGGGCGCTCGGTCCTTCTCTGTGCCAAATGAACTTCACATTATGTAAATACTTATTACTTGTAGAAGAACATTTACTGTAACTGGCGCTTTGCTTTAAAGTACGGACCGCAGTATATACCTAGCGACTTTATTATCGAGAAACTTTCCTAGTGTCGACTTAACAAATGGGTAATAAATAAATAACAGTTTGTCAATTTGTCGTTATCAATATTATTGTGTCGGAATAATGCAATTTGCCTACAGATATATTTTGCCCCATTAAAAAAATATTAATTGTTATAAATCGTATTTACTTATTATAATAATAATGACGTTATATTGTAAATTTGACTCGTAAATTATTAATAATATCTATTATTATGTATAACAAAATTAGATTAAAACATAGAATGCATTGCATGGAAATGTATGTAAATAATTATGTAAACGATTTTGTACATTTAGATTGCGTTTTAGGTATTATATTATTTGTTTTAATATAATAAATAAATAAATAAGTTACTGAATATACTGTAACATAATGAAAATAACACTAATGTTTTTATTTTTATATTCAAAATAAACAATTCCACCAAATTGTGATTTCGTGCGGTAATTCACATTTTGTTCTAAAGAAGAGATTTCTCACTCCCACATTTCCTAAAGAACGAAAGGAACGGACAAACGGATGTTGTTCTACAGTATAGAAAGATAGGAATTACCCGTTTCGAGTGCGATTTGTTTTTGTGGTATTGACTCGTCTACGCTCGTACAGTGACGGTAAACATCCTGAGTACATAAACCATACCATATAGTGTGTTATAGCGATGGTAAATACTCTTTGTCACGCCTTTCACAGAGCGTATTTAATACATTATCCACCCCTTGCTCATTTTGATAAATAAAATACATTTATTTAAAAAAAAAACACAAGAAACACAAGCAACAGGCAATAAAAAACAAAATGCAGAGTAAATTAAACATATCCTTTTAAGCCGAAGATTTTTAGACCTTACTGCCTTCTTATCAATTAGACTTCAATTAGAAGTGTGGTGACGACGAATAGAATACATTGTGCCACCACCCCCACGAAACTTTTCCCGTCGTGGGGCCCGCGGCGGGGCGACTGAGGGAACTCTCCGAGGACGGGTAGCAGCGCTCTCTGTGAGTTACACCATAACACTGCTATCGCCAATCCTCCAAGCGTGGCGATTATTGGCATTTCACCCCAAATGATCATGTTAATCATTGGGGGAAAAAGCCAACGTCATGTAGCTGATGACATACACCAGCAAGAATAAAAGGAGAAAAACGTTACTCGAGCAGACATCCACTACTTCTAAAAGTACCTCGAGTAATGGTCTTAGATACGTTGTTGGGCTCGTTAATGTACAACATTTACTATGGTGACAATGCGGAGAAACGATTACAAAAATCCTTCCTATGAAAAAAACAATCTGTTTTGTACGTGTATTTTGAGATGAAAATCTTTCACTTTCCGCCAGCAGTGTCGCCATTGTAAAAGTTGTACATTTTGCGAGCCCAACAACGTTTCTAAGATCATTGCTCGGGGTCCTTTTAAACGCAGTATGCTCAAGATGAGTTTCGGAATACTGGTGGTTTTCCACAACAGTATTAAAAAAGATTGAATAAAATCATTACAGAGATTGAATCGCCATTGCCAGGGCGGTAACAGATATTGACCCGCGGCGCAGTCAACAACATAATGGGAAAATCGGCCATAACTCAAATGAATGGCCAAACGTTTTTCTGATCACCAAATGGCATTTCGCCTTACAAAGAATATTATCGAAGTTGGTAACTCGTAAATAAAAATGTACGGTAAGTAACAATCAAAATAAGATTTTTTTTATTCAAATTACTATAGTACTGCTATTGAAAATAAGAATTTATCGCTGTTTAATTAAAATTTGTTGAATGTCAGCCAAAAGTATTATTTATGGACAAAGCAGTCGATGACGACTACGGCATTCAAATCCCCTTACCAATAAACGCGTTATTACTTATACAACGGTTATTACAGGTCTACTTGAACTGGTTATTCCGTATTTGACATATAACTGACAAGTTAAGTTGAGCTTTGTGTATCTTCGAAATAGCAATTGCGCCATTATTAGTAAGGCCCTTACTGTGCTAATTACTATAGAAATTCTATTTCATTCGATACTTACCTATAATGTACAATATAAAAATTAAAGTCACCTAAATGTAGCGGAAAACTCGAGAACGGATAAATCTATTTCTCTAATTCTTTTTTTGGAGAAAAAAATCGGAAATTTATACTAATTCTAAATGTACCCATAATTTGCTGGACAAAGATTTATTAATAACATAGATTATGATAGTTAGTTATAAGAGTTTTGTATAATGCACATTTTATTATTGCATTGTAAGTAGGTAATTACTAAGACGTTTATATTTTATTCTAAGCATTGGACAGGTATGGGCTGATGATGATGATGACGATGATTGTATGTTTTTTTCCTGAGATACAGGTTCTCAATAAAGAACCTAGTTCTGGTAGAATTAGAGTGTAGCACTTAATTTATCTAATTTGTAGAACTGTTTTTGTGACAATACCCTATTATTACCAAATAAATAAAAAATAAAAGTTAGACCCGCCACCCTAAAACCGCGAGCGTGAGTTTTTCGACAAATCACGGAATCTCATGCTTGTTTCTCTTTTATTCTTATTGGTTTAAACACAAATAGTAAATAGTTATTTCCTTTTAGCTTTGTCGCTATACGTTTTGAATCAAGATGATATTTTACAGAGGGATGGTTTACAGACTAGTGCGCGGCGCGGTAAAGTACCTTCTTAATAGCAGTTAAGAAAGGGCAAGACAAAAAAGTATCAAATTTAAAAATGTAAAATATGTTTTATTTTGCTGAATTGTTACTGTACTCCTAACGCTGAGTATGCAGTTTCATGATTGCTACGTTTATTCGTTAATACGTTGTATATAAATAAACGCGAATGTTTGGATGGATGTATACAGGATGGCTCATTAAAATCGGTCAGTATGGGAAAGTCTGAAACTATAAGAAGTTCTTTTTTCAAATAAAGTATGTATTCAGTTTTTCTTTTTATCAAAATCAGTGACATGGTTCCTAAGAACAAATCTTCGTATGTCTTATAGTTTCAAACTTTCCCATACTGACCGATTTTAATGAGCCACCCTGTATTACTCTTTCACGCCAAAACTACAAAACTACTTCTTACTAATAATATGGCTTATACATCGGAATAACACCCACGGGAGCGATATAAAGGTAGGTTACATCGCGGGGTACATATAGTTGGTTAATATTTGTGACAACGACTGCATAATGTGTTACATCTGAAGGTTAAATTAAAAATATTAGGTACAATAGGTACAGTAGGTATAGTAGGTACCTTCCGGTCACAAAAAGTGCGCGACTCGAAACAGTAAAGCTATCTCGTTGAAATCCGAGAGCCACGTAAATCGTGCTCGGCCCGGCCTTTTCTCGCAACTCGAAGTCGTTACGATAACGCATTAGATAGGCCTGTACCTATTGAGCGAAAGAGTCCCAATGTTGGACATAAAATATGTCCTCTCGATATTGTGCGGGAAAAAAAAAGGATTTTTATATAGAACCATCGATGGGGTTCCGCTTTTGTGATTCACTTTTATCCTGTTATCAGTAAGTAGCAGTCAGTCATCATTTGTTGTGCCCAATGGGTTTGAAAAAGAAACTTTTCAATGTTGCAGAGTTTTGTAAACGACACAAAAATGGCCAAGACAAGGTCTTCAATTATTGAAGGTCGGATGTAGGCCATGCTCAGTGCGGTTTGGCTGACTCCAGTCACTAGCTCTAACTATCCTGAGGGATGATGCAAAATTCATCAGGATCCGCTTTCAGGCGAGAAAAGCGAGGCCAGATACGAGAGCTCATACAAATAAGAATTTGGCAAAACAAATATTTACGAGTAAAATCCTTAATTTAATATATTATGCTAAAACGCGATGATGTGTCTGTATTATTTGTACCGCCCAAGTATTTTTTTATTGCTAACATATTGAAAAAAAAAATGAAAGGAGGTATTGTTTTTTTAAAATTTAATCCTATTTTTCCTTGTTCGTTAAATAGTACTTAGTAAAGCGAATTTTAGAGTCCGATAAACTTAAACAAATATGTCTAATACCTACAAAGAATCTGCTGTAGGCCACAGACAGACATATGAACATCACTGACCTAGGGTTACTACGGAACCCGAAATATGAACCTCTTATATTTGCTACCTATTTATTTTATTGCTCCGTTCTCACCGTTAAATCAAGATACCCGCGAAATGATCTCGGGAGACTAAAATGGAACATTTGCCATTGCAACAGCAGAAAAGCGACAAACGAGACGCAAAGAAAGTGAATTCTTGAATAGCAATCGGTTTTTGAGAGATGAGAAAGTACTGAAAAAAAAACGCCCATTCATCTATCTAAAGCCAAATCCACGCGGCCTGAGATAGGCATTCAAAGGGATGAGCCGCCGGTGACTCGCATCTTTTAATATATTTTCTCCTTGGGAAAACTTTTTATGTGATGCTTTTTCTGTTGTGAATCGCAATTTTTCATGTAAAATTCTTGACACATTGACCGTCACTTACGTCGGCCTACTTTGATGAAATGAAATTCGTCAGCAGATTTTGTTATAAAATTGTCTAGACATTTACTAGATTCATAGACGGACGTAGTAAAAGTTAACGTCTAACTAACCGGAGAACAATGAAATGGAATGTGGTTACTACTGATTCTCTGATGACGATCTCGGACTAAGCAGTCTAAATTTATGTCATTTAGACTACTTAGTCCGCGTATTTTGTGCACATTTTACATGCCTTTGACACCTTCATTAACAGTTCAACAGCGTTATTTTTAACTACATGAATATACCACAAACATCGTACTACACTAATTCCTGGTTTCATTCAAAGCGCTGTGTTTTGTCCTGTTAGTTTTTGGCATGTACTTTAAATTATACGCTGCCTAAAATTCTTACTCTACACAGTCAGCGGTGTGGAAAAAAACTGGAAGAATGTGTCATAAAAAATAAGGCGCATAATGTATTTCCGATGCGAATAAGGAAACGAATGTAATATGACAGAAATTTATGTTTACGAATCATATTGTCGTCTTCTAAAAAGGAGGAAGATACCTACGTCACAGACTGTAAACGCAGATAAGTAACTGTTAAAAAAATGTTTGCTTAACAAGTATAAAATCGTCAGCAGGATTTCTCTTTTCATTCTTTTTCAACCGACTTCATTTCTTTACTTCGACCATATTTTTGAACAAAATTATGACGAGTATACTCGAAGTTTTAATTCGACGGGCGAAATTGACAGTTCCTATGCGTAAATATTATCATATTTAGGTAATGCTATGAAAATAAACCTGAAATTATTATACAAATATTTTAAGACTTTTTTCTCGTAAATTATACTTTATCTTGATCGCAACAGAGTACAAAATCGTGTAAATGGGAAATCATAATTCGTTGAGCACAAATTTCCAGTCTCCGATGATTGACCTAATACGATAAAAAAAACTTTCTACAACAATATCCACGTGGAAACGAAATTACATTATGCTACGATCCCGTGGGATTAAGTGGAAAATACCTTTGTTATAATCCCATGGAATCGAAGTTTCCGGAGAAACTACAATGGAAAGCTCTCAGGTAGAAAAATATTTTTATCCTAAATAATGAATATGTTTTAGAACGGTATAAAAATGTACCACGAATAAGGTAAGCACAAAATGGAATAAACAAATCTTAGTCCATTTATCGTAATGTTGTTTTATCAATACTAAACAGTATTATACATAAAAACTTCCCTCAAGAGTCAATCTATCTATTACAGAAAACCGCATCAAAATCCATTGCGTAGTTTTAAAGATCTAAGCATACATAGAGACAGCACTGCACTGCAGGGAGGTCTTGTTTTATAATATGTGTTGATTTTGAAAATCTGCTTAGACGAGTTAAGTGGCTCTAGCCAGTTAACGTAAATTCAGAAACAGTAAATCTAATAGAAATACGTTATTATACCTATCTGTATTTGAAACAGCGCAAACACAATAACAGAAACAATTGAGGAGGATTTTCTTAATTGAGTACCTAACGTTGTTTGAAAAAAGCCAATTTTACTGTTTTCAGATATTGTGAATAAAACTAAGTAATAATACAAATTCAAGGCCACTGTTTCTATTAGGCTGATCAATCCTTCGTTATCATAGGATTACTTAGGAATAAGTCTTAATAATCTTAATCTGATCGTTCTACGCTATGTTGCGAAATATAGCACCTACTCGTATTACCAATTATTTTTAGGAATAATTCCAGAACCAATATAACAAGAACCTTATACGCAATGTTGATTATACGTAGTTTATTAGTTGTAACCCAGCGGTGTTACCTGTAGTTTGTCCCGCGGTCGGGGAAATTTCGAGGTATATTATATCATTTGTGTGAAGGGTGTCAGCTAATTCCATACAAAATTTTACTAGTCACTCCAGCCGTTTAGACGTGAATATCTAAGAAACATACACACAAACTTTCGCATTTATAATAATAGTGTGATTTATATAAAACGCAAATATTGCTCAACTCGCTCTAACCTCACTTGTAGATACCCGAAATATGTAAAGCCAAAGACTTGTTTATGTATAGAGGACAAAGAACTTTCCCTCAGCGAATAAATGATTCCTCTAGCTGGATATAGAAAAAAATATTATAAGTAAATAGTTAAAGGTTAATTCATTCCCATCAACGCTCAAGTCAAATACACAGAACATAAATTCAAATATTCACCCCCATACACAGATGTTGTAACGTAGGCTACAGAATAAGTGGCGAAGTTTATCGCAACGCTGTAATCCCCGAAGGGATAAAATGTAGGGCGCAGTGGATAGTATGTACGGAAAAATATACATAGATAATTCGCTTTACGAATTTCGAAGACAGGAAGATGCTGTGGCCCTCTCAAATAAAGTCTGATAAATGGCAGTATACTTATAGGAGACCAAAATTAAATATGTACACTTAATTGATCTTATATTAATAGTTTAAACCGGGTGTTACGGCGCGAAATTGTATGCGTGTCGTGGTCGCGGGCTGACTCTGCTCTGAGTCTCGCGACCACAACACATGTAACTGTGTCGAAACGTGGGGCAAATAACGAAGGTAAGCTGAATGCTTGTCTTTGGTTAATTTCGCGCCGTGACACCCGGTTTAAACTATTAATATAATGTCAATGCACGTTTCTTTGAAAAAATATATAATTGATCTTGTTACACAACGGAGATTATGTTTCATCATCATCGGCCACATGACGTCTTCTGCTGGACGAGGGTCGTCCTCAATGATTTTCATGATCATTAGGAGGGAAATTCCATTATCGCCCCGCTTGGCAGGGGTTTGCGATCGCAGTGGTGTTGTGATTTAACTCACAGGGAGAGCTGCTGCCCGTCCTCTGGAGAGTTCTCTCGGTCGCCTCTTACAACCCCTAAGATGAAAAATGTTGGGCTGGGGTCACATGTTATTCAAGTATCTTTACTTCTGATTTAATTGATACTAGTGTTGTTTCTTTCACCTAGCCATCGTCAGAATGATATACAATGAGAGTTAAATAATAATGAATTCGATTAGTATTGTAACAAAGGAAGATTAGGTCTGTATTTTCTTGTGTACTTATTTCTTCCAAAGTAATAGGTAATGTACCTATCGCCGTTATAGGATTATCATACTAGTCCTTCATCGCAATCAAGATCGTTGCGAAGCGAACATAAGCTGAGCGAAAGAAACTCTCGCTAATAGGCATATCCACGATTCACCAATCGTATTTAAGTTTATACATATACACAACTTGTGTTAAAGGAGAAACCCCTACGATGTATTTACTTCGCCATTTTCATTTCCGTGCGGATATTTCTCGAGGCGAATGTTCAAATACTTATTTATAAACTTGAGCCGCCCCCGCAATGTCAAAAGGGTTATTACTTTTGTAACCTTTAGGAAATCAAAGAGACAACAGTCTAATTGATATTCCCCGCTTGTCTCACGCCACATGTGACGCACGAATGTAATTGAATCAGTCGTCGTAAACCGCAAATGAAACTTCACCAACCCAAGACAAATGTATTCTGGATCTTCGCAAGTTCTGGAGCGCCGTTGATTGTGAGCAACGCATTGCATACAAGCGCTGGTAACGTGTTTGATTGGTTCTTGGCTCTTGGACATTATTGGTATTGGAAGCCACACGCATCGGCCCTTGTTAGGAGGGTATGGCAATCAATAAACTGAACCGTCTTCCAATACAAATGCTGCGTAAATGTGTTCAAAGGATTATTGCTTATTGGATTGTGGGATCACTCATAACACATAATCATACTTAATTGTGAAACTAGAAGTGGCCAATGGTAATAGGTAACAGGAAACGGAACATTTCATGTATTACTGAATTAAATTTAGAAATTAAGTACACCTCCCCTAAATATTGCTTATTTTTGCTTAATGCAGGTTCGTTCCATGATCTTAAACCTGTTCCGATCAGTATTCTGTGTTAACAATGTTAGTTAATAAGGTTTTACTAATTGAATATAGTGTGTAAAAATGGTAATCTCTATTATGTTAGCTCAATCCCATATCGCTGGTTTTAAACTAATATACCCCGTGATACAGTTAAAACAACGAATTCAAAATACAGTTCAACAAACATGTTAATAAATTAACTGTAGTTTGGTAAAGTTTGACTATTACGTTGACAAATTAAACCTTGCATGTTTTGTTTTCCAACAAATTGTATTTACACGTGGTCAACCAACGGACTCGACACGTGCCATATTTACCCGCTTCCCCTTCTCCAACTCTTCCAACTTGAGTAAGTACAATACCCTCCAATTCAGAAAGGATCCTTAATGAAATAATAATGTTGCTCAGCAGCCGTGATCAGACTCACATCCCTGCGGTACACACAAAAATAGGCCGTAAACTTTTTTGTTCATTAACGTCGGGTTTTCTAGTACAAGTACTAGCGGACGCCACACAATTACTTGTCATACCATACAATATTATAAATCATCATCAACATCATACCATACTTGTCCACTCCTGGACATAGGCCTCTCCAATTGCACGCCACTGTGATCAGTTTTTCGACTTCTCTTATCCAGCTTCTGCCAGCCATCTTGCGTATATCATCAGTCCACCTTGCCTGAGGGCGTCCTACACTCCATTTGCCGAGACGCGGTCTCCACTCGAGAACTCGTTTTCCCCAGCGGTCATCGGTTCTACGGCTAATATGGCCAGCCCACTGCCACTTCAGCTTGCTAAAACGATAACAATAAATAAATATTATAACTACCATGTTGTATTAAAACTAACGGGCCCTTCCCTGCTTATCAATATTTAAAAAAAATCCCTGCTAAATCCTTACCATTCAAATCGCTATCTTCAGCGATCAGAGAGCCCGTGAACGTGCTTATGAGCGATATTTTTTAAGCTAATACACAGGACATAGGCCTCACCAATTGCACACCACTGTAATCAGTTTTTCGACTTCTCGCATCCAGCTTCTGCCAGCCATCTTACGCATATCATCAGTCCACCTTACCTGAGGGCGTTCGACTCCGTTTGCCGAGACGCGGTCTGCACTCGAGAACTCGTTTGCCCCAACGATCATCAGTTCTACGGCTAATATTGCCGGCCCACTGCCACTTCAGCTTGCTAAAATAATCATAATATACTTATTTGTATCGGTTATATATATCCCTTCACAGATATTTCACTTCTGGATGTTATCTATACATTATGTTATACAAAGTCAAAATACTTAACTGTGAAGGGCTACTTTGATTTTATATTATTTGAAAATTTTTAAGCTACTTAAATATCGTTATTTTGACGTCCCAACCCAACAAAATGCCAAAGTAAATTGAAATGATTTTACCATGGTATCGGTACTGCAAAAAAAAGGCAACTTCGTGCCTCAGATGTAATAAAAATGATTTCTTTTTAAAACATAAAATAATAAAATTCTCAATTTTGGAATTATCGTGCTACGGACACGGAAATTGGCTCCAAGTTAATAATATTGGGGAGAACAGGATTCTTTACCTTCTTAATTATTATTTCTTGGACAAAAATAAAAAGGGTCTACATTTTCCGTAATCTCAATATTTTATTACGAGTCCAATGGTTTTATTATAATAAAGAAACGAATCTGTCTCTACAGAGCAAGCATTTCTACATGAACAATCCATTTCTGTTTGTGTTTAAGTTGTAGTAAGCTGTAATTACAAAATACCTACAAACTGTCTTCTTAGTGATACTTCGACCGAAAAATTCCCTTGCGTTCACTTGGATCCATTGGACAGATCCATTGATGGATCCTAGTATACTTTTTGTTCCACTTGAATCCATCGTACTCATCAATTAAAAATAATAGATCGTAAGAGACTTTAAGGTGGACTTGGTCCAAATTATTTTATACGGTAATTATAATAATACTTAGTAGGATTCCGAAGCTAATAGCTAAAGATAACTTATGAAGTTATCAAGAGAGTGAAATGGAGTCCAGTAATGGATTAATATCCGTACCTTTATTATCGGATAAAAATAAAAGGACCCTTAATAAAATTACCTATATCCTCTTTTTTCAATTAGTTATAATACTTTTTGGAGGATCAAAGTCCTCTTTAAAATCTCTGAGGATCCATTATTTGCAATTTATTGTTACGACAGATTCAAGTGGAACAAAAATACATCGCTGGATCTGTCCAATGAATCCAAGTGGACGGTGCGACAAATTCTTATTATTTTATTTATTTTTTCGAACACATTTTGTCTGACAAAAATACGCGGTTTTACAAATACATTAACCTAATATGCGTCACATCCGGTATCCCTTTACGGGGCAGCGTAGTTATCAATATCCACAACACACACAAGTTAAATATTAAAAAAAAGACTAGGCCGATGATATAACGTCGAATAGATAAAATTTTTGGTTTACTTGTGCCTACCCTGAAATTATCCAAACCAAAAATAGGTCAACAGGCAGAATGCTGACTGCAGATGTGTTTGAAAAAGTTACAACCACAGACACTCTCTTCTGTTAATTAGTTAAACATCTCCACTTTGAAATAATGAGAACGTCCTTCACTGAAAAACATATTCAGGACCCACACGAGCGACGCCCGGAGACATAATGATGCAATTATTCCAAGCAAAGAGACAAGTCCAAAACGAGTTCCCTTACTCAAAACATGCCGATCTCTGAACAACAATTTTCTTCATAACAAGCCCCTTTGAACGTTCCCTATTTTTCGCAGCTTGTGGCTCATAAATTATTCAGCAATGTGAGATTCAGTCGAAATTAATTGTACAGTAACGGGTGTCCGACCGCAACATACATTTTCCATCAGGGGGATTTAGTGGCTATGTCACAGGACTGACGGGCGAGGGTCGATCGATGGATTAAAAAAAATACACATAAATATACGTAGAGAATATGCCACTGCAGTGTGAACTCTAAAATGAAGGAAAATCCTCACAGACCCGGATCACTCGACACATGTAAAAGCATGGCAAGTCCAACGTATACTTGAACATAGGGAAAAATTTATTGCTTTGAAACGAAATGCTGAATGCAGAACAGTTTTTGGCTCTGGCTGGTCGAGAGTAGGTACTTGAATTGTTGAATACCTGCTGTGTAAATATGGCGATGCCCGGAAGGACGCTTGGCTTTTATATAAAACCATACCAGATTATCTACGAATAAGCGACGAGTATACGAGTACAAAAATGATACATTTCATAGCAAGGTAATAAATTAAGATAAGCTTCATAATAAATTAGATATCAAATAAAAAATGGAACGTCCCATGTCCAAAAAAAAAGATAAGTAAACGACACGAGATGAAAAAATGAAAACGAGAGATATTTTTTATGGTACTAGAGTAGGAGGAAATAAATTCAAGTAATTAAAGTAGGTACGTAATTACTTAAACTTACTATTTATCTAACCTCAACTCACTTTTAGAGCTAGGAGGCATCATGTCTGAAGGTTATGTTAATCTCATTAGAAATTATAAACGTTACTTTAATCAATTAATGGGGATTTATCGCGCGGCTGTTCCAAAATCTACCACTAGATGGCATTAGAATAGCCAGTGGATGTTTGTTTGATGTTTTAACAAGCATGGATTTTCAACTCCACGGCCTATCACTACTAGCAGAAAATTAAATGACAACCCAGAGAAATTCGTTTTTTTTATTAAAATCTTTTTATCACTATTATTTTATCTAGCGATTCATTGTAAAACCCTCTTACGATATTAGCGACATCTTACAACAACAATAAAAACTATTTTAATGTGACAGATGGTTGTACAATTCAAAGTTTTTCAACCAAACAATTCCACGACTTGTCGCCAAAGTCCAAGTTATTCCGGAAGGCCAAAGATTTAAAGAGTTTACTACTTATTTTCCTGATTAAGTGTACATAAAAAAAATCTTTTGCCGTCTCTTCCTACGCTACAATGCCCCAAGGAGCCTTTAACCAGTGAAAAACACGGGTTAGAAGCAGCAAACGATCCCCGTATGAATAATAAGTTTAACACTTTCGCGGACAGTGATACAGATACAATATCCGATTTACAGAGAGCTTAAATTAAGAGCAATAAATCCGAGTTATAATAAAAAATCTAATAAAAATGTTTGTTTAATTTTCTAAGTGTCATAGAAATTTGCTTGGGCAAAGGTTACTATTATGTAATTGACGGAAAGAAAAAAGAGTTGTAATTGCCAGTTTACAAGACTGGTGCAAGGCAAATATTTAAAGAAATAACTTAAAAATAGGTTTCACTTATGCAGCATAATTAAACTTAAAATAAAAGAAAATATGGAAAAAGCACTATGTGTTAAACAGCGCTTGTTTAAGTTGTTCGCTTTTAACTAACACACGAATGTCATTCTTCGTCTTTTGTGACTTCGTCAGCAGATTCTTATTTCGACGGTATTTTTTTCTATTTGTTTAACTAAAATCTCTGGACTAGGTGACTCGGTTTGGATGAATCTTTTTTTGTTTGAAAAAGTATTGAAAAAGTGTAGCTGGTGCTTCCCGTTTGGTTCCACTGAAAGAATTTCTGTTCTCTCTTCAGTGTTATTAATTTACTGGTTGAAGTCAATTCTTTTTACATTATAGTTTAATTGTGTAATCTGGATTTTATATACAAATATCACCAGGACTTCACTACACAAGTAGGTGAGAGACGAAGAGATGTAGTCAAGTATTATAATCCTGGTCACGGATAAAGTATTGATGGTGTTTGAATGGCTGGTGATCTGCGAATCTTCAATCAAATGCTCCCATTTCACTATGCAAATCTGGCATCCTGTTCCCCGGAGATTACAATTAATTCACTCTCCTCCATTTTATTAATGAAACTTTTTACCTTGACAATGTGACACCGTCTTTGAATACCAACTAAAGTCAAAGACAAAACAAATGGAAAGAAATGTCACGTTCAGAGTTTTCTTTTTTTTTTCATAATTACAAAAGTTTGAATATCGTTACAAAGTCATTAAAATGTTATCAAAATGATTGCTCCGGGGAGCTTGTTTAGTACTTGTGTGAGCAAACGGGAACTTTATTCAGTTAATTATTACTGTTGCTTTCAAGAGACTTCCATCAAGTTTCTAGACATAGCAACAAGTTTTTTTTTCTATTTCACAAACTAGTAGATCATTTCACCGAAGTTTTTTTAATAATCATTTGAATAATGCTTTCTCAGCGAAATCGTATACACCTACATACCACATAGGTAGTCACTTAACTTCAACGGATTTGACTAGGCGGCTATAATGAATGAGAGAGTAAGTGGAGTTTGTATTTTGTATGTAGACTAGCTGATTGTCTACTGATACATTCATGACCTTATTTACTTGCTACCTATTACTACTGGGTATAAACTACTTTTACATCAAATGCCATGCTTCAAACGCTCTCGCTATAATACCGGACCCATTAACACTTCAGTACCTACCCCTGTAAACTACAATCTACCTTTGAAGTTTATCACAGAATCGTTGTATGACTTATACCCTACTAGCGTCCCTCCCCGGCTACGCACGAGGCGATAATGGTACCGTGTGTTTCCATACTGTATTATGCATGTACTCATATTAAACATATTATAATTATACTTCGGGAATCACTCTTTTGCGTAGTTTTAGAGATGTAAGCATACCTCTACATAGAGACAGACAGCGGGAAGCGACTTTGTTTTTTGGTTATGTATTGATAGTAATGACGTAGAAACGTAAACTGCAAAATAATTTTATGGAAATCAGTGTGAAAATGAAACTTTATAATTGTCTTAATAAGTAACTGTAAAGTGTTTTCTCAATGTTACTCGCATTTTATTCTCATAACATATGACATAATGTATTTAATGGCAAAATAAAGGCACGAGACGCACACACACATATAAAATAAAGTGATGTTTTCTCTACACACTCATTGGTAATTAAACTAAGTATAGGAGCACATATGGAATTACTACCCACCGAGTGTAAAATAGCCGTCAAACTGTGGATTAAACTAAAGTGTGGATGAAACATTAATCACGGGGTGGGCTGAGGCAGGAATTTTGAGGGTAGTGGGAAGGCGCTCCCCATGACTCCCCTCGTGTGGGATATCACAGTCAAGAATAAAGCAGTGAGATGATGAAAACATTTTGCCGGTGTTTTTAACGTTATTTTTGAGTTTTTGTCACTGTATCACTGGCGTACTATGATAAGGACAGAGAGATTCAACGAAGTGTTCAAGTAATTGCGTAGTTTGGGCACTCTGCTTGCATTTGGAAGGTTATTGGTTTAAGTATTAGCGGGATAGAGGAAACTTTTGAGGACATTTTTTTTTCCTTAATTTTTCTTAACCTTTCTCTCTCTGCTAGACTAGACAAATTATAAAGAAAGCTATAAAGAAGTAGACCTATAATTGTATTAGAGTTAATTTTGGAATGGTTCTAAAACTTGGAGGTTGTTTTTTTTTATTAGAAATTAATACTGAACTAGCGAGAATTAAATCGCAAGGCATCCATTCACACGTTAGACAGCTCAGGAAGAATACAAATTTGTCATAAATAAAGTATTATTATCTACGTAACTAAATAAATTAATAAATGTGTCTGCACATTTTTTAGCTTTGACCCGCTGATATGAAGCAAAATGGAGGACCTCTAATTATTAAAGAATATCTCCGACGGCACTTTGAGATTGAGAGGCACTTTAGCAATTTACTTCACTCGTGATGCAGCAGATGAGTTCAGTGCCGAGCTACGTACTTAATATGGGGTAATGCAGAAACGCTAACCGGAAGGAAGTTAGCTTGCACAGGGCTGATTGCGTCATCAAGTTTGATATTGCTTTTCTGCACTTTGGTATACTGAAGCTGGCGATATTTCGGTGGGGTTTCTACGTAACTAAGAAATTCTAATTATAATGCAAATTTAATGGAGGATGTGGTTTATGTAAATTCTTGAAACGTATATTACTGAGTGAAAAATGTTTACCTTTTACTAAGCTAAATGGTGGTGTTGTGGTTTAACTCACAGAGAGCACCACTGCCTGTCTACTGGAGAGTTCCCTTGGTCGTAAGAGGCGAACTCTCCAGGCCACGACGGAAAAGTTACACTGGGGTGGTGACACATGTATTCTGTTCCTCGTTACCACACGGTAATATGCATTATTAGCAGTGTTTCTCTGATATTATATGCATATAAACCGCCCCCAAGAATCACTCTGTAATAAATAAAACCGCATCATAATCAGTTGTTTTAAAGATTTAAGTATTCAATAAGACAGCAGAAAGCAACTGTGTAAAAAAAACATTCAGATAATTATTTTAAAAATACATTTGTCACGCCCTTATCAAAGCGGCAAAAACAGTAAAACACTCTCCTTTTAACTAGTCTATTTTCTACATTATTGCTGTAACAGTACCTACTGCAAAAATGTTCCGAACAGAAATTAATTGATAATTTTATTAAAATCTTAGTACCAGGCTTCAAGCAGGGTACCCGGTTCAAGGTCGGCAGTCGCGGGTTCTATTCCCGTCTCCGATATAAATATTTAGCGATGAGCATTTTGTGTACGTCTGGCTGTTTTACCTATAATGTATATCTTTAGAAATATTGTATTTTACTCTCTGGTACCCATAGTACAGGTTATAATAATTTGAGGTGTTAAATGTCCTGGTATATCAAAAGTTATCTTCAATAGATTGAATTCCTGAGGTAAGCTTTTATAGCTCAATATTGTTCACCGGGTATATAGGCGCGAATATAGGCTCGAGCTTGTCTTTGATTATATTTGCGCCTGAACAATATTGAGTTATAATGTCTGTGCGCGTTTCATCAAAAAATGATCTAAGCTTTTATAGGTTGTTTATATGTAGAGGTAGTTTCGATAAGAAGTTAGAAAACGACAACCTGACATACACATAATAAGTTTGCAACATTGTTGTTTCTCCCTTGAAACATTCTCTCCAATGTAGTGACTAGGCGATAAATTAAGAGGAGTTAAGTTTAAACTGTTCCGTAAGCACCTTCACCCAAAAGGCTTGCCGCATTTCTGTTCTAGAAAATATTGACGTTTTTAGAGATGCACATGTACTTAAATAAAATAAGGTTATTTATTTATGTACGGTCTACGTTCTTGTATGTACGGTCAGACGAGAAAGTGGTATGTACATTTTGATGACTCTTCCTGTGTCACTAAAACATTAATACTATATCATAATATACAAAAATCATCACTTTTATAAGGTAGACTTGTTATATTGTGACACGTAAACATTAACTGTAATAAATTTTAAAGAAAAGCGCTGACATCATATTAATAATTTAAACTGGGTATTAAGAAGGTAAGCTGAATTCTTGTATTTGGTTTATTACGCGCCGTTATACCCGGTTCAAACTATTAAGCTGCATAGTGATGTAATACTATCAGTATAATTTTCCTCAAATATTTTTTTTCTAGCTGTCCCATCTACAGATTTTTTATTGTAAATTATTGTCAAAGGTAGTACAACAACTAATACGCATCAACGCAGTTTTGACTATAGAGGTAGACACCTTTTCATTTTTTCTTTATTTCCCATGATGCAGGCTACATAATTTAGGAAGGATTGGTTTTTCATCATCATCATCAGCCCATACTTGTCCACTGCTGGACATAGGCCCCTCGGATTGGTTTTTATACAGACAAAAAAAATCATGCAGTTAAGGGTTAATTTTAACTGTAATAATGTTAGTGTGTGTAAATAAATAAAAACTACGTTGCCTACTGACATTCAAACAAGTTTGAACCTTAAGTGGTTGATCAGATTTTTTATACCTGTACGTAGCAGAAATTTTAAGGACACACTTTAAGGTACATCCCTTTTTCATGTTTACGGACGTGGGTGTATGTATGTTTTTACAAAACGATGATCGATTATGCACGCCGTGCGGTGACAGCGAATAGAATAATATGCTAATCTGTCAAATTAACGTCATGGAGAATTTCCCATTGGTGACACCACATCTTACCTACGGATGCTGACGTTTTATTAGTAAAGGAAATATTTGTATTTTCGTGTGTAGATACTTTGTTTACGAATAGACCCTAACTACTGGACTGAAACAGTGTTGTAACTATGCGTAGTATATGTAGGTATTTATAGCATGTTTTTTTTAAATTAACGAACAAGCGTTATTATGCCGCAATTACTTTTTCCCATGCTACTGGCAGATGATAAGTTCGCCATTTCTACATTTATTGCAATAAAGTATGACATAAATAATTGAGTTTCGATAATTATTTATCGGTTACAATTTACTTAACAATTGTATCCTGAAATTTCCAAGGAATGGAATAAACCATGCGTAACAAAACCCAGTACAGCTATACGTCTATAACATTATAAGATCTACCTTTATGTTGACGCAGACCACACAAAGTTACACCCCATAATTACACCTTGGCGAAAATGTATCTCATGGGATACTTGAAAAATCGTTTCCCCATTCAAATTCCATTCACCATAACCATTTGTGGAATGGAATGCGCCGCGCCTAAACAGCCAATCCCGCCGATATGTGTAAGCGATTGATTGATATCCATAAATCAACTTCAAGCCGCCATATTTTCCTTTTGGCGCCGAAACTTCCATTTCCTTGTTTTTGCTTTTATGTAGGCAGTTTCGATTCCCGAAAAGCAATACAGGGTTCGCGTGAACGCAGCGTTTGCTGTTGGCGCGCCATTTTTCTTTGTTTCCATTTTCATCATCAATATGAAACGGGTAAATGCATTTACAATGTTCCACTTAGTAAGATGACGCTTCGGTGATGCAGTTGATTAATGTTTACATAATTTGTAATGTCCACGAGTTATATATAGTACTAGTGGACGCCCCGCGATTTCATTCGCGTAATTTCAGTTCTTCATACAAACTATAACGCCCTCTACATAGCGACGTGACCAACAGGATCGGGGTAAAAAGTATCCTATGTCCATCTCCCGGTTCTAAGCTACCTCCCACCAATTTTCAACCAAATCGGTTCAGCCGTTCTTGAGTTATAAATGGAGTAACTAACACCACTTTCTTTTATATATATAGATAAGGCCGCCTCCCGCTGTCTGTCCCTAAGCCTACCATCAGCCACATAATATCCACGCGGGCCTCCCCCATCATGACATGTTTAATGATTTCCATGGTTATCTATGGTCATTTGGGGGGAAATGCCAAAAATCGCCATGCCTAGCTGGCGGGTTGGCTATCGCAGCAATGTTGTGATTTCACTCACAGAGAGCGCTGCTGCCCGTCCTCTGTAGAGTTCCCTCTGTCCCTTTTCTCGATCCACGACTCGAAAAGTATGGCTGGGGTGACACATGGTGTGGTGACACACGTATTCTATTCACCATCACCACATGGCTAGGCTATGTATGCTTAGATCTTCAAAACTACTAATCTACTAACTATTTAATCCATACACATAATAGCAGGGAAACTCTGTTAATAATGTATATTGGCAAAACAACGTTTGCCCTGTCAGCTATACTTAGGTAATTTTTATATATAGTATAATTAGAAAAAAATATATTCGTGTTTTTAAATCATAATCGCTTTTGTACCTGCAGACTGACTTAATTACATTTTACAATAATTGAACAAAAGGGAAGTTCAAGTAGACAAACAACATCACCGCATAATGAAATTTCATACGTGACTCGTAAGCATATGCCGTACGATGGGCCTTCCTGTGCCATTAAAACATCCATAAGGTAGACTTGTTATATTGTGACAAGTGAAAAATGAACCTTAATGCCTAATGACATTCATATGAATTTAATACTTAGGGTGGTCGAGGAGATTCTTGTTCTACAGTACAGTTTAATGTGACCATTTTAATCTATTTATGTCGCGGAAGAGGAATGTTGCTCGCAGCAGCTCTTGTTATACGTTACGCGTAATCGGATGGAATATTCCTTTTTCTCAAGGAATTTAATATAACTCAATTGCGATGACGGCATTTAGATTAGATTAGATTAATCATAAAGTTAGGAAATTAGTCAACTGTCAAAGTTTGGGCTTCACTTGTGATAGACGTCTAATATATAAAATTACCATGTCACAATGTTAGTTACCGTACTCCTCCGAAACGGCTTTACCGATTTTTACCAGTATCAGTAGGTCTGAGAATCGGCGACTATCTATTTTTATGCATCTACCTGTTGTATTTCTCCTAATACACGGGGTACAAAAGCTACTTCTTATGGCAAAACAAATGTTTGCCGGGACAGCTAGTAGAAAATAAAAACTGAAATTATAAATTTTATTTATTTGCATTCCACAATCATTGTCTATTACATTAATAAAAGGTACATGACGACATTGTAATCTGTATACTATTTTATGCATCTCAGCTAGCTAAGTATAAACAAATTATTTATTAGATATAGGATAGATTACATAGGTACGAATTTATATATCTTGTGATTTAGAAAGTTTGACATTTGACGTATGCGTTTGTACTTTTAGAGGCACATAACTTTGAAATGTCGAGCAGCAAAGATTTTTCTATAGGAAACTGCCAGTGACATCATCAATCACGTTTACACTCCTAACTTTTGTTCCCGTGGAATTTAGGTTAGAGCTGTCCCAAAGGGTCCTATTTTGCTGGTTTTATAATGATCCTTTACGATTATCTAGGTCACGCCTTTTAGCAGTGAAAATTCAAGCAAAAGGTTTAGTATTTCAAGCGGATAGAAATTTTATATAAAATATGTTTTTTTAAGGGTAGGTTACCTATGGTAGATAACAACAAAGTAAGTTAGATAAAAAGTTTTTTTACATTTTTTGTTTATAATCTCATGTAACTAAAATAGCGTTTTCGTATAATAAATTAATCATTTTTAACGTTAATTGCTTAATATTTAATATAATAAATGTTTATCAACTTACAGCTAGTTACAATTCCCTGAAAAAGGAATTCTAGAAACAAAAATCTTTGTTTTTAAAAATCTAATTTTGTTAAGTAAAATAATCTATTCTATGAAGGATTCTCTCCAAGGCCCAATTTTTTTTCTACGAGCTAAAAGTTAGGTACACAATTTAACTCAATGGTTGAAAGTAACAAAACCCAACAGGCATGTAAAGCTTGACTGATAGTAAGAAAGTGCAGATAAGTAAGACAAGGCTTCATAGTGTGTTTCCGAATAAGTGTATTATTATTGAGCTATCGTTTGTCATGAATGGTTGGTGATTTGACATTTTCAGTTTTTGATTCGAAAATACAGTTATACCTGTTCGTTTACAATTTCCACTCCACTCTCTCAGCCACTCTCCCAATGATTTCTATAATCGATTGAGGGGAAATGCCAATAATCGCCATGCTTGGCAGGCGGGTTAGTGATTGCAGTGGCGTAGTGGTTTGACGCATAGAGAGCGCTGCTGCTCAGTTACTTTGGTCGCTTCTTACGATGCCTAAAACGGGAAAAGTTGGGCTGGTGTGGTGGCACATGTATTCTATTCGCCGTCACCACACGGCATCACTTTCTATCAAACACGGAAAATAAATAACATACTCAATATCGAGGTATTAGGTACCAAAGGTAGGAGTTCACGCTTTATTACATAAATAAATAAAATAAATACACTTCACGCCTTTAATCCCAAAGAGGGCTAGGCAGAGGCACTTGCTAAAGCAAGTACCCACGGTTCACCAAGCGTATTTAACCCAACGTGACAGGGGGTGAGCCCATCGCCGTTATAGGGTTCACACACCTTGTGGTTGTGCGGGTTTCATCACGATGTTGTCCTTCACCGTACGAGCGTTGCGTTGCGTACATAGGCTCTGAAAAAGAGTCCCATTGGTACACGTCCAGTAGCCGGACTCGAACCCGGGACCTCCCGGTTACAAGTCAAGTATCCGACCAATTGGACCACAGACGCTCTCCCGCCCTTTATTACATTGAGTTAAATACGCATGGTGAACCGGTAGTGGGTATTGCTTAGCAAGTGCCAAGGAAGAGCCTACTCCGCTAGGTACCAAACAAACCTTAGTACAAATAGTTATATCACGGGATCATCATCAGCCCATACTTGTCTACTGCTGGACACAGGGATGTCTCGCATGTAACATTTTGTATTTTCCTACTATATTTTCAATTTGTTAACTCAAAAACAGTCGATCGCGTTTGAAATTTTTTTTTCCATTTAAAAGCCCAATTATAATGAAAGGTTATATACATTTTGAAGCGGCGGCGGCGGCCTGTGAAACAGGCAGGTTTCGGAATTTGTAAATTGGAAGCACATTTTTTGAACAGATGCTGCGCTATTTTTTCACTTTGATAAAATTGTTTAAATAAGTTTGATTACTCAACGTAGTGAATGCAGGCGTCAATAGATATTTTTTAGAATTGACAACATATTTTCATTTTTTACAAGCAAGCTATTAACACCATAACAGTAATTTTTTTTATCGTCACATTTCGCTTACCTATGCAGACGATCGATTCCAAAGTAAAATTTACGAGTGAAAACTGCTATTTTTCACGCAATTTATATTTTTTGTCCGTTATGTTCTCCTCATTTTTGTAAATTTCCTTGTTGTGTACGAAAACTGACGTTTAGTCTGACACCCCAACCCAGGTTATTTACTAACCTAGCTAGGATGTGTCAGAGTGACTACTGTTTTATACACATACATTTCTGTAAACTTGTTCCATTATAATTTTGTTGTGTAACTGTGTTTAATTGTTTTTCATTTGTACTTTGTTTTTTAATCTTTATTGAATAAATTTATTACTATTATTTATTATTGATAAAATTTTCCCTTATTTTTCATTTTTCTTTAATATTCAAAGAATGCATATATACACAAAAAAATGTAACGTTGTCAATTGAATTCAACCAACAGAAATTCAATGTTATTTTACTTGGAAGGGAATAATTTCATTAAGGTGTCGTTGTTTTTCCGGAATCAATCGATTGGATTCACTCCCCCTTTACCTCTGTATATCCCCTTGCGAGCAAATATTGGAAGAGCATTAATTGATTTTCCGGAAAGTATGTCAAGTTCGTGCAAGGAAATAAAATGAGTTGTACGTTTTCTTTTTTGTTTTCAAGGATATAACTGGCCCCGTACCAATAGGTCTTATAGCAATATTATTTTCGCTGTGTGACAGGGATAGCCCTAGATGATTGGTATAGCTCCGTCCCCGTTGCACATCATCAGCTACATAATGTCCACTGATGGAAGAGGGCCTTCTGACCTGCCAAACTGCATTTCCGGGCGTTTAGACAAAAATAGGACTACGGTATCCCCTGTCTGGCGTATAAGGCGTCCTAAAGGGGGTCTTTGGGGTCGTGGGTATCGGAGTGGGGTCCCCGGCACTTGCTTCTACGGCCCCGAGTAGGGCGGCGGTTCCCTGGTAACTGCCGTCAGCGATGGCGGTTGCTGGGGCAGACACGCCACCGTCTGAACCGAGCCGGAGTCTGAGTGCCGAACAGATCGCTTGGGCGGGTCCTGACGCAATTCCTTCGGGTACACCAGGGACCCGCCCTGCTCGCGACACGGAGGTCATCATGGGGGTTTAGTCGGTAAGAGCCCGACACTACCTCCGTGAAGTGTTAAAATACAACTGACAGAAGTCTCCCTGGACACCTAGCGACATCTAGATAAGCAATTTTTGGAGTTTGAAAATTTCCCATTGCGCCATTCATGTTTGTTGCGCGTGTTATAACATTAAAACCTATAGATACTCAAATCAACTATACTCGGATTTCTAATTCGATGCCACCTTACAATTAACAGTTTTTTGCATTTCATTGACGAAGAGGCGTAGTGTAATGAAATTTCTTAGAATTCCTGTCTACGTGCACATAAAGGGGTTTCCGAAAGGGGTGGGTTAGTTCACGGGTCACATGAATTATATTTCGAGTGAAATGTAATTACTTTCTATTTCACTCAAAATGTATGAAACATGCTCACAATACGGGCTACCCAGCTTGTCTTACAAACAAGAAACGTTAGAAGTATTGTATGTCATATATGTATGTTTTTTCTCATGTATAGGGTACATGTACTTCAAAGGCCAGTATTATAAAAGAAGGTAGACGGACTTTTTCGGCCTCGTTGCCCCAAATATTGTACATCAACACAAATGTCCGCGCAGTATTTGACGTTTATACGGAGAGTCAAGGGACCCCAAGTCGTAGGTACAGTCAGCTACACAAGAGTTATTATTATCACTAGACGTCGGTAAACAATTTTATTTACCGAATCATCACTCACCACTTTATTATTATAACGTAATTTATAAATATATTCATTACAATTTCATGACTAAAAGAGACTAGTGCTCAGTGTAGCTTCCTCTAGGTGGAAGGTCGCAGTTTTGATTCCCGCCTCCAGCATAACTTCGCTGTAATTACATCTTAGCTTGTAGTTTATCTCCTTAACATAGTCTACTCTGCTGCAACATATTGTAAATTTCCGCGAACACATTTATGTTAGACTACACGTACTTAAAAAAATATTTGACTGTACGTCTGCCAAGAGGAGTCCACGTGTAGCCTTTCCGCTATAAAGACATATGAAAAGAAATGCCACTCCGACCAGAAAAACAAATCTGTCCAAAGGAATAGTCTTTTTGTCCGCCTGTCATATTCACGTCGGTCCTGCGTTAAAGCTTTTATTGAATTCTCGTAACTGATGTTTCTAGGTTTTTTTCTTGTCTAGCGAAAATAACAAAGTTCCGTGCCGTATAAATCTACGGACAGAAATAAATGTACTAAGTATGTATGTATATTCTTGAATAGAAAGATATGCTACGATTTATGTGTCGGCCTACGGGTGACTACGAAAATAACATCGCTACGACTACGGCGTAGACACTTTACAAAGTAATAAACTGACATGCGTTACCAGTATGCTTGTGTACGTTTTGTATGTATATGTGTGTGCGTTTGTGTGTGGGTTGTAAACACAAATACATAAAGCTAACATAGTCGGATGTGATTCAGTGGAAACGCTTCCCACGCGTTTAACAGCCTTAGTTTCATTTTACAAATATCGATGTAACGGTGATATTTTCGGAGAAGTGTGAGGTGCACTAATCGAGCTCACTCTAATTGTTTGCAGAAATTATCATATTACACTTTTCCAGTACTCTGAGCTTAACAAATAAGTTCTTTTTTTTAAATATACTTAAGAACTACTGAAAGGAAAGACAAATCCCACTTGAACGTAGTAGAACAGAAACTGGACAAAATAAAATATAAAAGAAGTATTAATAATAGTTTTTGCAATGCTGCTGCTATATAAATAAGTAAAAACAAAGTTGACAAAAGTTATCAAAACAAACTACTAGTCATGAGTAAAACACCGAATGTTTAAAAAAAATATTATGCATGGATTCAGTTTTTGTAAAATATATTATTGATTGCAATCTTCTAAAATGTACTTGATCCCTAGACACTTTTGATGCTTGTAAATAAAACGTGAGTAACTACTTGTAAAGTTTATGTTTTGTTTTTTAAACGGACTAAAGTGACATGCCAAATGTTCGGGAACTCGGGGAACCATAAAATTATCCGACACGTAGATATGTGTCCGAATTATCCATATAACAAAAACCTGAACTGTAGGCAAGTTGTTAGGCAATGCTGCTACAGTTATATTTATAATGTTTTTAAATCAACAATCAATTGTTAATTTGTCACAAGACGTAATACGACAGGCACAAAGACAGACACCAGAAATAACTTGTATATTGATCCATCGGTGCTTGAAATGAAGACGTCACTCTCATTATGTATTCATATCAAACGAAGCGTGAAAAGTAAAGTGCCTAAATATATTATACATCGTCATCATAAATAAAAACAACACTCGCAATTTCCATAAATAATACTTCTTAGTGAATTATGAAAGTTGAGAAGTATCTTTGCCTGTCGGGAAAGTAACTTTCGCATATAAAAAAATATACAACAAGATAAATTATGCGAAGTAAGAGTTATTTAAATTGGAGCTTTTTTTTACTCCGACTTTTTATAGAAGAGCGAGCTTCACTCTTCTCGGCAGTTCGTAAACATTATGGCATTCGTATAATTTGATGATGCGCCCTGGCGTTTCATCCCGAGACTCGGATGGAAAAAAAACCAATCGCAAATCGTTCAGCCTTCTCGATTGTATGGTTCATGCTTTGAATAACTGATGAATGGAATATACCTAACCATTATTCAAATTTTCAGCTCAGTACTCAATAGTCACCAAATAAAGAAATATAAACTGTTTACTGCATTCTATAGTGGTACACAATAACGTATTTGACAAAATGAAATGTGGACACAATATGTAGGAGAGTTTTCTAATATAAGGGAATAAAATACTAATGATTTGCTTTCGTATGCTTGTGAGCGGGTAAATGTGCTAATGCATTTTGTCGTGTGTGTGCATGAATGTAGCTTTTAACCGTTGTATTCATAAATCGTTGACGTATATCAATAGATTGGTTTGACCGTATTTGGCGTACATTTGAACAGGTTATGCGATCTTTACTAACAGTATACTAAAGCTGTTCTAACTTTATGAATACGAGGGTAAGTCAAAAGCACCTATGGCATATCAACGCACAGCTCAAACGGCTAAACTTAGGCACTTGAAATTTGGAACGGACGTAGCGTACTTACCGTAGGGGTGCACATACATACATACACTTCACGCCTGTCTCCCAGAGGGGTAGGCAGAGACTACAGATCTCCATTTCAAATCCGTAGGGGTACACTAAGAAAGGAATTCCAGAAATTCCCACGGGAACGGGAATTAACGCGAAAATACTTTTGTATGAACAAATAAACCGCTCAAGTTAGACGCTTGAAATTTGGGATGCAGGTACTACTAAACTACGCGAATGAAATCGCGGGGCGTCCACTAGTAAATAATAAAACTTTCGGCAAGACGAGGGTCATGCCAAAAGAAATTAGATACTCAAAAGGTACCGACTTTATTCTTTATTACAGCTATCTATTTTTTCGAAGTAGTCACCGTGAACACGTACATATTTTCCATCCGTCTAAACCACTTAGAAAATACCGATGACCACTCTTCTTTAAGGTTCAATAGTTAGATAGTAGTCGAAGTTTGTAACGATTTTGGTCATGCAAAAAAGAATGACGGATCCATCTTAAAATCGTTCTTGTCATCAATAACACCCTTACAATTCGTACATACAATTATCATCATCATCATCAGCCCATACTTGTCCACTACTCCACATACAATGGTTAGACTAAATTGCACATAAAAACCGGCGATAGCCTCACCATTTATCATGGTGGCTTATATTCGCTTCGTGAACCATAATGTATTAGTCAGTCGATTTTAGGTCTAAAATAAAGGTGAGTTTATAAATTTCACTAAAAACTGCTATCAATTTTAAATATTTTTTTTTTTAAAAACGCGTACTGGCTTTGTCTTACAAGTACATTACAGTGTGACAAGCAACTTTTTTAAATATTTATGGTGATTTTTACTATTCCTATGTTACCTTGTATCCATGAAAGCAAAACTAGCAATAGTCAGCTTTGGCCTTTAATTATCTGTAAGACTTTTTGTAAGTAAAGAACAAGTTTCCAATGGCTAAAAACGGTTGCCAAACCTTTTCGCAAAAGAAAAAAATCATTATCGCACTGTACTTACCACTCGGACCGTAGCGTACAATAATAATAATAAATAAACTTATTTGTCAGGCGCAAGTAAAGCTTTGGAGCTTATTTTATTTCGTCGACGTGCTCCACCGCCGCGTCCGCCATACAAACGCCGCCGAGTGAATTTGGGAGAAAAACCAGTTTGGCAGGATTAGAGTAATCCGGTCGTAGGGAGCGACATGAGAGTCTCTATTGGTCACTATTTATGTACAGTTGGAATATAACTTGATCTTCGCGTGAAAGAAATTTGTTTTTCATAAGAGTTCAGGATATGGCAGTTGTAACGTTTGTTGGTAGGCTAGTACAATACACCATCGCAGGGTTTAGGTGTTAAAAGGTACGATGGATGAGATGTATGTGGCCATGTAAAATGTGCATGGTGTCGGAATCATCATTATCTATCTCTGTTATATCCCACTAAGGTGCTGCTTATGGTTTTACGCGTTGTTCTATACCATTGTTCTTAAATTATATTTTTTATGAACAGTATAACAATGCTTTAGCTAGATTAGTGTTCCCTTCCAAAAAATACGTACTCTTGCCTAAGAACACTACTTACCATCACTACGTAATTGACGGGAAAATTTGCATTTATCACGAGAAGTGATTAGAATTTAATCCATTACCAATAGAGGGTTCACAAAACATGATATTTAGGTACGCGCGCAGATTTTTTTGCGATATTTTATTTCACCATTGTTCCATAACGCGTTCAATGTCTTTTTTTTCTCTTTCGGAGACACACCACTTCTGTCAACGTAACAAAAATAAAGATTTGTCTTAATTTTAATGTCGACGAATGTTTTACAATAACATCTATACACGAAAAATGTTTGAACCCAACCCACTGAACTCAACCCAACAACTAACAAAACTACGTCACAGTCGGTCAAAAATAAACATGGACGAACTAATACAAAAGGAAAAGTAATATAAAGTGGCCCAAGTTTAGCAAAAGGTTAGCTAAAGGTTATTCATCCTACTTCCTGCGAATATTATAAACTAACGGTCAGTCCCGGCTTCGCACGAGAACAATGCTGATACTAAGTGTTTCTCTACTATATTATGCATGTAATAAACATATTAACCTTAATCTGGAATCACTCTATGTATGTAAAAGAAACCGCATTAAAATCCGTTGCTTAGTTTTCATATTGTTATTATTTTTCTTTCATAGGGACGGACAGCGCGACTTTGTTTTATACTATGTAATGATACGAATCTTTCTGTTACTTCTACACGGAAAAACTACTGATCGGTTTTTAGAGAAACTTGGTAGATTGATAAATTATAACCTAGATTAAGTAGGACATAGGCTATATGTTAGCGCATAATTCGTACCTACAAGAAGGCATAAACAGAAACTAGGCACTACGAACATTTACATCCACAAGGCATACCTAGTAGGGTGAAACTTTGGAGATATGATACGTCCTAGGTCACATCAATCCTAACAAAATTGGGGATGTAGGCGATGAAATTGTAAGGCTGCTAAATGGATCGCCCAGCGTTTAATACGAAATCCCTTTCGCGACCCCAATAACCCTTATGTTTCCTTCTACGTCGTAAATTACAGGAAAAAAACAGCTGACATTCTTCTCACGTCACGGGCCTACTTTTACGGCGCGAGACTATTTTTCTTACCTTTAATCAAATCCGGGATTGATAGTGATGAAAAGGCCTTTTTTTGCATATTCGGACATGTACAAATGAGGAGTTCCTCGAGTGGACGAGTCTTATTTGCATGTTCAGGTAATATTACCAACCTACTGGAGGCAATAACTTACCGCTGCCGGGTGACACTTTGTTCGCAAACTCCCACGTTATCACCCCGGAGCACACATCTCATGCGGAGATCCGCATGCGGGCGCCATCTGTACACGCTATTAGGAAACTTGTAGCCAAGAGTTATGATATCAAAGCGCTGCAGCAATCGTAGCGCAAAAATACAAGACACTGTGTTAGTCAGACGCTTGTGCACGTGCGAATTTATAGGCGATTATGATGTCGTGCCCCGCGATGTTAACCGCTGTTTATGTTTTTTGTCCAGACGTGGTAATTTCAGGATTGAATGAATCGTAGGTCTTATTCCAAGTCTTTTATTATTATCTCCAAACAAACAAGTCTCCAAACAAGTTTTTTTTTTTTCATAGGTACATGACATTTTGAATGGATACGGATTTTTGTTTCCATATAAATAAATATTTTACAACAACACACACATTGCCTTCATCCCATGTTAAGTAGCTAAAGCACTTGTGTTATGGAAATCAGACAACGAAATATAC